>CM071789.1:18809811-18989829 GCA_036559045.1 Platycarya longipes | reverse complement strand
CCCTTGCACATATCCGATATTTTAATTATTTTTAATTCACTGATAAACTCAATTGACGAAAATTCAAATTCCGGTAATTTCTCAATCGGATGAATATAAGAAATTTTGTAAACAAAAAAATTAAGTCAAATGTTACACTCTTTTGAAAAATTTATTCATCACTTTTTAAATCACGCAAATTGTTATCCACATTGAGAAAATCTAACGAAGCCAATATACCTCAAGGGAGCCAATATTGCAATAGAGAAATTAAATCAATATAGACAATTAATTGATTCAAAAATATAATCAAAATATCTACACAAATCAATAGAAAAAAATCTAATGGCATGAATCTATAATTAGAGTAAATACATATAAAAATTTTATTTCGGAAGAAGGAAAAATACTAACAATATTTTCAAGAATGATAAAACAAATAAGAATTTTAATAAAATTGAAAAATCCAAAATACATGAATTAAAAATAAATTACAAAATACCATCTAGTGTGCACAGTTTCAATCTCTAACCTCACTCCTATTTAAAAATTTAGTTATTCATAAATAGAATGGATAACAAAAATCTCAAGGAAAAGAAACAGCCGGCGGCCATTGAATTTCGTTCTGTCTGTAGCTCTCCGCGATTTTTCCTTTTTTTCCCCACCGATAGGAGAAGTCCAAATATATATATGCGTGTTGCTATATAATGCCGCACCCTCTGTCTCCAATAAGAGTCGTGCCCTTGTTGAACTCAATCTATCCTCTGGCCATTAGTCTAAATATGGCTTTAAGTGATGTGGGCCAGTTTAAAAAGTATTTGAATTGAAGTCCATTTAGTCTGTGCTATTAAAATGACAAACTATCTTGTATTTGAAAAAGGTGGAGTGCGTTTCCAAAGTGGATTAACGTGCAGGAGCTATAGTGGATTGTGGGCCAGCCGTGCATCATGTGAAGCCCTATGAAATGTATTGTCGTATAGGAGTTCAAGTGTTGTGTGACCCTTTGATCTTGAAGTGCTTTTTTTTTCTTTTAATTATTAAAAAAGAAAGAAATAAAAATAAAATAAAATAAAATAAAATAAAACTATATAAAATAAAGAAAATAAAGAAATAAAACAAAAGAATACAAATAATTGCTTAAAAATATCTCAATGTAAATAGAAATCTAATTCAATAAAATAAGTAAAATCTAATTATTTTTATTTTTATTATTTACAATTTAATACAATATTATGGTATTTAGAGCGTACTTTTACACACTCATCACACCTTCCAACTTACTCGTTGCTAATCCCTAACAATTTTCATGCAAAATGATAAAAAAGACCAAAAAAGATCATACACAAAAGACTACCAAGTCCATACTTTCTAGAGTCACATATCACAGCAATCTTAGGAATCCAATAACTCAATCACAATTAATCCACATATAGCAATCTATAGAGTGTGTGTGTGATCCAAACTATATCCATCTAACCATAAACCGTGACACATACAACATCAAGAACATCTCAAGCAAAAGGTTCAACTCCATAACTCACAGGAATAACAGTATTTCGTGTAGGAGTTCTTTCTATGAAGTTGACAAAGGGTGTACACACACTCTCATGAAAAATTAGACAATTATGTATTAAGCAACAAGCAAATATTGATCTTATGATAGGAACACTAACAAATGAGAATTCTACCACTCATTCCACAGGCTTACTTAGTATTGGAACGATCAACACAAAAGGTTGTAGCATGGCTTGGATTAGGGCTATATGAAGAAAAAGATAAAAATGATTCGAAAATTTCCAAGTACACACCAATGGAATTTTATTAAAGATCATAGCAAACCACACTTTTCACTTGATGTACTCTTCAACTTTTTAGATCATCAAATAATACTTTTCCTTCTTCTTCAAATTCTTTCTTTTTTTTTTTCTTTTTTTTTCAATCAATTTAACACTTTGCACTTGTACTCTTATTATTATTTTTTATTTTACTCACTCAATTTAACACTTTGCACTTGTACTCTTCTTTTTTTTTTTTTTTTTACTAAAGAAAAAATGTAAATTCCTCACCTAGTACACACTTAGAAGCAATAAGGGTAGGAAATCAGTATATAAGCTATTCTTCAATGTGGAGAAATATAGATATTGTGGGCGTATGAAAAAAAGAAGAAGCTATATGTGTTTGTTAGCTCAAAATTGACTATTAAGATTGTCTATGATGAGAAGTGTTAGCTTGAAAGGTTCAAACGTTAATTCTAAGTTGATCTTCGTCATATCTCAAATATATCCACCATCTTACCACAAACCATGTAATGATATTCTCAAAAGAAGTGTCCAATTCAACAGATCAATGAATGCTTATCACAATTTTCTACATTTGTAAGCTCTCAATTCTCTCCAAAACTCACATGAATACTTAAGCAAAAGAGTTCTCTACATGTGTCAAACCACCATCTTACCACAAAATTTGATAAGTGCATTAAAAATTCTGTGAATGCCTTAGTAAAATGATTACAATAGGTTTGATGAATTCACTAAGATGATCATGAATGAACATGAGTACATATGTGAAAAGGTGCCTGTGTGATGCAATTTTTTAAAAGATTTGGCACATGGAAATATGCCACAAAGTTTCAAAATGCATTTTAAATGCTAAATTTGCATTCCCACTCTCCAACTTAAATGACACATTGTTGTCCAGATGACTAACACAAGAGGGGGGGTGAATTGAGTTGTATTTAAAAAAAATAACAATTATAAATCAAGTATACAATATAAAATATAAAGAAATATGAAACAGCAATAAATATAAAGAGTAAAGGTAAGAGAAAAGCAAACTCAGTATGTTAACGAGGTTCGGCCCCACTGCCTACGTCCTCGCCTCAAGCTACCCCTTGAGGATCCCCAAATCTACTATTCAATCTCCTTTAGGTGGAGATAGAAACCTATTACACCTTGGAGCAGCACCGCTCCAAAGAATCCGTGTAGAACACCCTCTACACTTCCAATCACCTCACACTTGGTGATTTAACTATTCCCCGTGTAGAACACCTTCTACACTTCCAATCACCTCACACTTGGTGATTTAACTATTCCCCATGTAGAACACCTTCTACACACACAAGGGTTATACGCACCCTCTTATAAATACAAGAGTTGATAGTGGGTAGACTATCAAATTACACTGTTCAATGAATGAGATAGAAACAATATAGCGCAACCTATATCTCTCTCAACAAGAACAAGAATTAAGGCTCAAAACTTTAGAAACGAGAGAATGAGAGCTTTGAAGGAATGATGCAAAACTTAACAATAGATGTATAAGCTCTTGTTGTGATTTTTGCAAAACTCAAGTGAGCTATTATAGGCAAATGAGTCTTCAATTTCAAATTTGAAAAGATTCACATGTCAAATAAGAACACTATTCACTTTTAAAAAAATTCAAATAAAAGCATTTCCTTTTTGCATTTGTCAAAGACAACTCCATTCATTTTTTCAAAGAATTCAAACCTAATATTTTGCTTTTTATATATGACAAAATGAGCATGATTTATTTTTCAAACAAAAACTTCTTTTTACATATGTCAAAAAAACACACAACCACTCTTTAAGATTTTCAAATAAATCATCTATCTTTTACATTTGTCAAAAAAACACACAATCACCCTTTAAGATTCTCAAACAAAATTATCTATCTTTTGCAGTTGTCAAAAAAACACACCACCTCCTTTCAAGACTTTCAAACAAAATATGCACATGTCAAATATGATAATCAATCATCTTATAAATTCAAGTTTTTATAAAAATATATATATATAATTTTTGAAATTATTTTGTTTGATGATGTTATGCACATGTGAAAAACATAATTTTCAAAACTAAGACATTTAAAAATGTCTTGCATATGTGGAAAAAGTTATTTGATGTTTTATGAGAAAAAAGAGTAATTTGGAACCTTAATCCAATTTCTGATTTTATCAAGAGATGTACAAAAATAATCTATGAGCTTCATTTGTAAACTTGATCTCTTTCTTGCTCATGCTTGATTTCTTGATGTGTTTAGCTCCCTTCATACGTAGATAACTTGAGCTTAAGTTTTCAATATTATTTGTTATCATCAAAATTTATACGTAAATACGAGACTTGAAACCTTGGGTTCAACAATCTCCCCCTTTTTGATGATGACAAATACTTAGTAAAAATCTACGACCTGCAGTAATACTTAAACTCTCCATGAAAATATGCGTTAGTATTTCAAAAAAAATATAAACATGATTCTAGCATATATAACAGGGTAGTATAATACTAGTATAAGATTTTTCCCCTTTTTGGCATAATTAAAAAGGAACCGTAATTGGTTTCAATAAGATTTTTTTCCGTAATAAGTAATAACCAAATAAAACGGTGCGTTAGAGAGTAGAAGTTGGAACCACCCGTGCCCGACAAAATCTGCAAAGGTTGAAGCCGAATTTTATCATCTCGGTGCGGAAGAAGATTTAAATTCGCTTGATGTTATTGACGAATTAGATGTTCCAGAGATTTGAAGTTGAATAATTAAAATTATATGTGTCCGACAAAGACAGCAAAAGCTGCAGGCCTAGCTCTGGCAATTCGGTGCGGAGCCATGCATGTCTGACAAAACCTGCAAATGTCGGAAGTCTAACTCTGGTAATTCGGTGCGGAAGCAGATTCAAATCCACGTGATATTATTGAAAAATTAAATATTATAGAGATTTGAAAGTTGTTGTTTAAAAGACCGTTTTCACCTGTCGGATACTCAAATAAATTTTCACCCCACTCATTGATCCAGTTTCTGTTTATTCAAAACGATAGAATAGCGAAAAAAATTTCGTCTAATAATCTTCCGGATTTGAATCAGGAACCGTCTCAACCAGTCATTTTATCTCATGAGGTTGTCAACACCATGATAGAAGCAGAGATGCATTTTTCAAGTAGAACTGATTCTGAGGTTGTTGCAGCATCAATAACTCTTAGTGCTCAATATGCTGCCTCTGTTACGACCATGTCTCGGAGATTACTAGCGAGGGCAAATGAGGTTGATCGACTTAACAATCAAATATCTGTTCTGCATCAAAAACTTGCAAATAAAGGCAGAAAGAATAAGAGGTTAAAGCAAGAAAATAAAGATTTGACGGAATTAGCTCGTGTTTTGAAACTTCAAATAGAGGAATCAGAACGAGTAAGAGTTCAAGCACAGAGTCAACATCAGCAGATAATGGCAGTGTTTCACGAGAGAAACAGGAATAATTATAATTAATCTCGCTAGCTTAGTTCGGTAACTTTTGACAATATGCATCCTACATATCTTGTAAGCTTGACTAAGTAAGATTTGAAGAGATGACAGTTTGTCTTCTACTTATTTCCATCTTTATAAAAGCAATCCTTAACTTTATCTAATCCGCATCAAATCTTCTTCTCATTGTTGTAGTTCATCTTCATTCTCACTTTACAAAATCTTAATGGTTCATCAATTCTCCTTCAATGCTTCTCGTGATCAATCTATTTCTGCATCTGTCGTAGGTGCCATGAAGCAGCAAAACACTGATTTGGCTAATAAATCAAATCATGATGCCATTTACGAGCTTGTGGGTCTCGGGACTCGATACTCATCTTCCATTGTTGCTTTTTCCGCTCGGTTGCAGTCCAAAACCCGCGAGATAGAAAAGCTTAATGAGAAGATCGATATTCTTCAACGACTTGTTCAAGAGTCTAACAAAAAAATAGTAGACTTAAAACAACAGAATAAGGATTTAAAATCCTAACTTGCCTCTGCATTTCGATTGCCTAATCCTTTAGACAAGGATGGCATGATGATTTATGAGGAGCAAATGCATTTGAATGATGAGGCTAAACGTCTCAAGTTTCTGTAGGTCATTTGAGATAATGGAATAAAAGTATCTAGCAAATATTCATGGCATGCATAATTCCTATTTCTCTTCTAATCATGCATAGTTTATCTTCTGGTAGGGGTTTTGTGAAAATTTCTGCCAATTAATCATGTGTACTAGTAAATTCTAATACAATATCGCCCTTCTGTACATGATCTCTAAGAAAATGATATCTAATTTCAATATGTTTGGTCCGAGAATGTTGTATTGGATTCTTTGAAAAATTTATAACACTTGTATTATCACATTTGATTGGAATGTGATTGTACATAAGTTTAAAATCCTCAAGTTGTTGTTTTATGTAAAGAACTTGAGCACAACAACTACCCGCAACAACATATTCTGCCTTAGCAGTAGATAGTGCAACAGAATTTTATTTTTTTACTAAACCAGGAAACTAGTGCATGACCTAAGAAGTGATATGCTCCACTAGTGCTTTTTCGATCTATTTTATAGCCAGCATAATCTGCATCTGTGTAGCTGATTAGATCGAAAGATGTGTGCTTAGAGTACCATAACCCTAAGTTAATTGTACCACTAAGATATCTAAGAATGCGCTTAACTGCAATTAAATGTGATTCTTTTGGAGATGATTGAAAGCGTGCACATAAGCACACACTAAACATAATATCTAGTCTACTGGCTATCAAATATAATAAGCTACCAATCATACCTCGATATACCTTTGAGTCAACTGATTTACCGGATTCGTCTTTATCAAGTTTAGTGGATGGGCTTATTGATGTTCCAGTTTCCTTAGCACCTTCCATCCCAAACTTCTTCAACAATTCCTTAATATATTTTGATTGATTGATGAATGTCCCACTTTTTGCTTGCTTAACTTGCAATCCGAGAAAGAATGTAAGCTCTCCCATCATGCTCATTTCAAATTCTTCCTGCATAGTCTTAGCAAAAACTTGGTACATATTTTCATTAGTAGTACTGAAGATTATATCATCAACATAAATCTGAATAAAAAGAATATCATCATTTTCGTATTTAATGAAAAGAGTTATATCAATTTTTCCTCTTGAAAAACTTTTTTCAATCAAAAAACCACTGAATCTCTCGTACTACGCTCTAGGAGCTTGTTTAAGTCTATATAGTGCTTTTGTGAGTTTGAAAACATGATTTGGAGAAATATGATTTTCAAAACCTGGAGGTTGCTCAACATATACCTCTTCATTTATAAAACCATTTGAAAAAACACTTTTAACATCCATTTGAAAAAGTTTGAAATCTTTATAACAAGCATATGCAAGTAGCATTCGAATAGCTTCTAATCTTGCGACTGGTGCATATGTCTCATCATAATAGATTCCTTCTTCTTTAGATCTAAGATCAAAGAACTTAGTCTTGCCTCCCGTCATGTGTTTTGAATATCCACTATCTAAAAACCATTTATTTTTGTTTGTGGAGGACTTCTTGCACACCTATAAAAACAATTAAAATGATTTTTCTTGGTACCCAAGTTCTTTGGGTCCTTTATTTATTAGTATTAGAATAAACAAGAATTTTAGGTACCCATATGACCCTAATAGTTATTTTATGTTTTCTTCTAATAGGACAAGCAAGATAATTATGACCATTTCTATTACAAAAATTACAAATAGTATGTGACATATATGAAGAACTTGAGTGATTATAATAGTATCCTTTTTTAACAAAATTATTTTTATGAAAAGAATTTTGAATATTGGACTTTGATGTAGAAGGATTATTAAAGAAATTTTTATAAGGTTTGTATTTTTATTTTGGCATATATCCCAAGCCTGCTTTGTCAAAAACACATCTTTGACTACCAAGAATTTTTCAAAATTTCTTTTTCCATTCGTAAAGTTTTCAATAATATTTTCTAAATCAGTTTTCTTTTTCTTCAACTCAAGATTTTCATCTTTCAAAACAATACTTTCTTTTTTTAAAATATCAATTTCGTTTGTTAAAGAAGAATTTTTCTTTTTCAAAACAGTATACTTGATACCCAAATTTTCAAATTCCTCATATACTTCTTCTAAAACATTTTGCAATTCTTCATATAAAAGATCTTCAATATTATCAAGATTTGTTACCTCAATGTCATCTTTAGCCATAAGACAAAGATTTGCTGATTCTCCACTGCTTGCTTCACTATCTGAGCTACTTGAATCATCATCCCATATAGCTTTCATTGCTTTTTTGCCTTTGTTTCGATCTTTCTTTAGCAGAGGACAATCTGACTTGATATGACCAGACTTATTGCATTTATAACAAATTAAAGTATCATTTTTACCTGAATCTTTCTTGGAAAACTTTTTGAAACATTTCCTTAGAGGAGTTTTATTTTTCTTTAAGAACCTCTGAATTCTTCTTGTTATCAACCCAACTTCTTTATCTTTGTCGTCATTTTTCTCATCTTCATCACTTTCACTTTCATATGGAACAGCTTTAAGTGCCAAGCTCTTCTTTGGCTTTCCTTCTCCTTCTCCTCTTTTCAATGTGTACTCATGGGTGATAAGTGACCCGATGGGTTCATTCACTTCGAGCTTCTTGAGGTCTCTAGTTTCAAGAATCGCTGTCACTTTTGATTCCCAACGTTTTGGTAGAAAGTTGAGAATTTTTCTTACTATCTCCACTTTACAAGAAACTTTGCCAAGAGCTGTCAAGCTGTTTATGATGTTAGTAAAACGAGTGTGCATACTAGAAATAGATTCATCATCATTCATCTTAAACATTTCATATTCATGAGTAAGAATATAAATTTTTGATTCCTTGACTTGAGAAGTTCCTTCATAAGTAACTTCCAAGTTATCCCAAATTTTTTTTACTGTAGCACAAGTCATTCCTCTATTAAACTCATTACCATTGAGAGCATTATATAATAAATTCATAGCAGTTAAATTCAAAGTATAAAGTCTATCGTCTTCACGATCAAACTCTTCTTATTCCTTTTTGACCTTTACTCCATCAACCACTTTTGTTGGAATATAAGGTCCATTTACAATGCATTTCCAGATTTCTCGACCTTGAGCCTGAAGGAATATTCTCATTCTAACTTTCCAGAATGAGTAATTATCTCCGAAAAAGAGTGGAGGCCGACTGCTAGATTGACCTTCACCAAATGAAGCTGCAATGTTAGCCATAAGATCTTAACTCGAAAGATAGTTAATCTTATAACAGTGCTCTAGCTCTGATACCAATTGTTGCCCAGATGACTAACACAAGAGGGGGGATGAATTGAGTTGTATTTAAAAAAAATAACAATTATAAATCAAGTATACAATATAAAATATAAACAAAATATGAAACATCAATAAATATAAAGAGTAAAGGTAAGAGAGAAGCAAACTCAGTATGTTAACGAGGTTCGGCCCCACTGCCTACATCCTCGCCTCAAACTACCCCTTGAGGATCCCCAAATCCACTATTCAATCTCCTTTAGGTGGAAATAGAAACCTATTACACCTTTGAGCAGCACCGCTCCAAAGAATCCGTGTAGAACACCCTCTACACTTCCAATCACCTCACACTTGGTGATTTAACTATTCCCCGTATAGAACACCTTATACACTTCCAATCACCTCACACTTGGTGATTTAATTATTCCCCGTGTAGAGCACCTTCTACACACACAAGGGTTATACGCATCCTCTTACAAATACAAGAGTTGATAGTGGGTAGACTATCAAATTACACTGCTCAATGAGTGAGATAGAAACAATACAGAGCAACCTAACAATAGAAAAGAGAGAATGAGAGTTTTGAAGGAATGATGCAAAACTTAACAATAGATGTATAAGCTCTTGTTGTGATTTTTGCAAAACTCAAGTGAGTATTTATAGGCAAATGAGTCTTCAATTTCAAATTTGAAAAGATTCACATGTCAAATAAGAACACTATTTACTTTTAAAAAAATTCAAATAAAAGCATTTCCTTTTTGCATTTGTCAAAGACAACCCCATTCATTTTTTCAAAGAATTCAAACCTAATCTTTTGCTTTTCATATATGACAAAATGAGCATGATTTATTTTTCAAACAAAAACATCTTCTTTTTGCATATGTCAAAAAAAACACACAACCACTCTTTAAGATTTTCAAACAAATCATCTATCTTTTACATTTGTTAAAAAAACCCACAATCACCCTTTAAAATTCTCAAACAAAATCATCTACCTTTTGCATTTGTCAAAAAAACACACCACCTCCCTTCAAGACTTTCAAACAAAATATGCACATGTCAAATATGATAATCAATCATCTTATAAATTCAAGTTTTTATAAATATATATATATATAATTTTCAAAATTATTTTGTTTGATGATGTTATGCACGTGTGAAAAACATAATTTTTAAAACTAAGACATTTAAAAATGTCTTGCATATGTGGAAAAAGTTATTTGATGTTTTATGAGAAAAAAGAGTAATTTGGAGCCTTAATCCAATTTCTAATTTTATCAAGAGATGTACAAAAATAATCTATGAGCTTCATTTGTAGACTTGATCTCTTTCTTGCTCATGCTTGATTTCTTGATGTGTTTAGCTCCCTTCATACGTAGATAACTTTAGCTTGAGTTTTCAATATTATTTGTTATCATCAAAATTTATACGTAAATACGAGACTTGAAACCTTGGGTTTAACACACATTGTTCTCAATGTTTAACAATCAAAACTGAATGAGAGGTAACTGAAAAGGGTAGAATACATCTGATGTAGGACGTGGGCGACTCGCTAAGCACTAGATATGACAAATTGAAACGACAAACTGACACTAACCTGCAAACAAAAACAAAGAAAACCAACAGCAACTAAAAAGAAAATGACCAAAAATAATAAAAAAATAAAACAAAATCACGAAAACAAATAAAAAAAAAATGTCTACATGGTGTGGTCAAGGTGGAATGTCTTCCACATCTGGAGCTGTCTCTCCTGGGTCAAAATTGAAATGCTTGTCAGTTCAATAAACTCGAGGCTCGAGGTCCATAGATAGGTGGCAAGGTTTCAAGTCAACTCTTTGTGCTTCTTCACTTGAAAGAACCTGTTCTTCACTTTTTTTAGACAACTCCTTAAATTTTGGTTGCCAAATTTGTGTGCCATGATCCTCAGTTATATAAAAAATTGCACAAATATTAGGCACATCAGATGAATCATTAATAGAATTAAACTCATAATTAACAACAAAATACTCAAGAGGATCAGAATCTCGAGTTGTGAAAACTTCCCTGTCTATGAGTGAATCAATCATATATGTTTGGTAACACTCGTCATCCTCTTCTGGTTGTTTTCAATATGGAAATATTCATCTTGAGAGTCATGTTTCCAAAAGACAGTTTCATGAGTCCATTCCTGCAATTAATCAGAGCATTAGCAGTGGAAAGAAAAGGTCTACCAAAAATTAAAAGAATTTTAGAGGTAGAGTCAACATCAGAAGTAGTGTCCAAGATTAGAAAATCAACTGGATAATAAAATTTATCAATTTGAATTAACACATCCTCTACCACACCCCGTGATGTTCTTACTGAACAGCCAGCCAATTGCAATACTATAGAAGTTGGTTTGATTTCCCCCAACCTCAGCTGCAAATAAATAGAATAAGGCATTAATTCACACTAGCTCCTAAATCTATCAAAGTTTGTCCAAATTCTTGATTTCCAATGTTGCATGCGATGGTTGGACACCCAGGATCCTTCTACTTGGGAGGAATCCGCTGTTCAATTAGAGCACTAACTTGCTCTGTCAGGAATGCTGTCTTCTTCATGTGGTGCTTCCTCTTAACTGTACACAAATCCTTGAGAACTTTTGTGTAGGGGTGTGATTCGACTCCAACGATGTCAGAGTTCGAAGTTTCTGACTCCGACTTCGACAATCAATGGAGCAAAAAATCGTTCCAACTCCGACTCTGAAACACAGTCGGAGTCCGACTCCGATCGGAGTTCGGAACTCCAAACTCTGATCAGAAATTCGAATTTTGATTGTAATGCCGAGTTCGGTATGGGCCAAATTACACTCCGAAACCAAATGGTCCAAATTGGGCTATACTAATTCCATATGAGCTCAATTGAGCTCATTTTTCAATTGAGTTGCCACAACTATTGATCTATTCAAGTTTTAGTTTTCACTATTAATTAGTCTTAAAATATCAAATAAAAAATACAAAGTAGTAATTACAATGCTAATTGCTAAGCCAGCCAATAGCCTTATAGCATAATACAAAAAATAGTCAAGGACTCTAGATGATTAATACAAAAAATAATATAAAATACAAATTAAATTATCACTGATAGTCTAATTCCATGGGATTCGAATCGATGTTACAAAAAAAAAAAATAATTGCTGTAGCAAAGTAGTGTTGGAACTTATACGGAGTCGTACCTGAGATTAAAATAAAATTAAAATATATTATTATAAAAAAAATTAAAATTAACCAAACATGAAACAAGTAACTATAAATTAGAGAAAAATATACGCAACCGATAATTGCTTCATCAGTCATCGGCAAGTATGGTAGGATTGATAACTAGATCTATGAAATCATAAACAGTATAAATTAAAATTTAAATAGATTTATGAAATTATAAAAAAGATCATTGAAATAATTTAATAATTTAATAAACTTTGTTACTTTAATCATTTAAAAAGAATTAAATAAATTAATTTAATTTTACCTGACTCAAGTCTGCAGCTCACGACATCGATGCCTTCATGGTATCAATGCTCTCTAGTCCAGTAGGTACATCACTGAGCCAGTTTTGTGAGCAAACGAGGGCCTTCACGGTTAACGGTGACAATAAACTTTGGTAGGCATCCAACACCTGACCTCTAGTACTAAATGCCGACTCAGATGCAACCGTAGTGATAGGAACAGTTAGCATATCTCGAGCAAGGCGAGAGAGAAATGGGTACTTAGGTGAATTAGCCCTCCACTAAATCAAGATCTGAAACTCCTCACTAGGCTCCTCGACCTCTGCCAGTAAATATCGCTCAACCTCATTTATACACTGCAATGGATTTCTCGTTGACCGTGCATGAAATGACGTCATAACGTTGAAGCCTCGGGATCGACTGGCTGCACTGGCTTGACTTGAACAAGCATCTGTGGCTGGTCCTGAGCTCGAACTCAAACGTGAGATACCCATGGCTAGTGAGGATGAAGCAAGACTACTGGCGCTGTAGTGAGTGTACAACTCGTTTAAATCTGCCTTAAGTGCTGTGATAAACGCCTTAGCCTTCACTGCCCCGAGAACCTCTGTTGCACACCATTCTGCCACTGCCAACTTCAATCGGGGGTCGAGGATCGACGCTACGAACAATAATCTATTTATCTTTTTAACTTTCCCCCAATATTTATCATATTTGGATTGCATCTGTGATGCCATACCAGATAACAATCCACTCGAATTAGCACAACCTTCTTTCAAGTGGTGGTATAACATGGAGATCTCGCTAAACCACATGTTTGCTGTCGCATATGCGGATCTAGAAATCTGCATCGTGATGTCATAGAAGATTTGTAAAAATGTGACAACTCGGATACATGTTGCCAATTGATGTTGTCTGGCAGACCGAGCCCCCTTCCATCAGGCTTCAGCAGGGCATACCTCAGACCTTCATCCTCAATCTCCAACCGCTCAAATGCCTTTTGGTACTTTAGTGTCACATCCAATATCAGATATGTGAAGTTCCATTGAGTAGGAACATCTAGGCACAACATTTTTGAAGACTCAACCCCAACCTGTTCTGCTATTGCTCTGAACTTTCGCAGCCTTTGGGAAGAAGTCCTCGCGTACCGCACAATGTTGCGGACTTTCTTAATAGAGTCGTTTACATTTTCCAACCCCTTAGCTATTTCATCATTGAAAAATATCTAATTATCATAATGATATAAAAAATGGTACTATTTTCAAAGACTTTAATCATAAAAATATTAAAATATAAAATACAAAATAAAAACCAGAAAGACTTACCAACAATAAGGTTGATTATATAAGCAGTGCATCGAATGTGGATATACTGATAATTTTTAATCACATCTTCTCTCGCCCTCATGTTTTGGATAAACTATTCAATGGCAGTCTCATTGGTACCGACATTGTCAACTGTAATACATAATATTTTTTGGATGCCCCAATCAATTAAACAATCATCCATCTCCGCTCCTATTTCTTTAAATCCAATAATCTTTTTTTTAAGATTCAATTCACTATCAATATAATGTGCTGTGATACACATGTACGAGGTATTCTGTACAGACGTCCATGTGTCGATCATAAATGACACTTTCTAGCCAGTGGTGGAGAACATCTTCTTCATTTCTGCCTTTTCCCTCAGATGCATCTTCATACAATCTCGCATCACTGTATAACGGGATAGGATTGGAATTCTTGGCTTAAGTAGCTTCACAAAATAAAAAAACCCTTCCTTGTCAACCGTGGTAAAGGGCATCTTGTATTTTATAATCATCATCGCAAGCTCCTCACGGAACATCTTCTCATTGTATTGAAGGACCACTAGATTCCTTACCTGTGTCCTTGTCTCATCAGTAGCTGTAGAAGTCTCGTAGTTAAGATTAGTCTAAGACCCACCTGCGTCTGCGTTTGATAATTGATTACCAACATTAGTCTTAAATGAAAATTAAATGGGATCATAATCACAAAACTAAGTAGCATATAAAGCAAGACATTAACCTCTTGATGCCATCCCATTTGCTATTTGGTAGCGCTTGCAACCGTTTAGATGTGCTGAAAGCCAAGAAGTGCCTTGCCTTTTTGAATGACACCCAACTCAAGCGCCACAATGATTGCACTCAGCCTGTGGGTTCTGGGGATCCCCACCCTCAACCTTCTCAAAATGTTCCCATGTCTACGATATTGTTTTATTTGATCGTGGACGGGGTGGCCTTGCAGTTGCAGGGTGTACTGGTACATCTAGATCTTGGATCGGATCGTCCCCAAGGCCCATTTCCTCATCCTCCATAAACTGGTCGGGATCTTCCGCTTCCAATTCTATGTCGTCTGGAAGTGGAAATCCATTGTTAGCACAAGAGGTTTGTATTCGAGTGGAGGGTAGTCGACTACGACTCGAAGTTGTTGTGTGAAGCGCCGAAGGAGTCCTAGCATTCGGATTCGGAATATCATGTGGAGTCGGAGTCTCACTAGCACTGCGTGAGGGATCCATCTATTTGTAATTGTAGACCTAAAATTCAAGTATAATAATATAAAAAATATTAGTAAAGACTAAAAATTATAATGTTATAGTATAACAAAATACAATATTGGAAAACTGTTATACATTTTTAACTTTGTTAATATTATCTATTAGGAAACATTAGGAAACTGTTATCTATATAATATTATATATATATGATATATGACTTTCAATTGAGCCATATGCTAGCTTTAGTGACATATAATATTACAAAGAATAAGAACTTAAGAAGCATGGTACTTATTAAAAATGAGATATATTTTATTCAACTTTTAACTTTTATCTTAATTCCTTTTGCATGCACTAGGACTGATTTTGAATATCATCACTATTGTTGTGAAGCTCTTTAATGGGTAAAGTTGATGTTTAGGTTTCGTTACGGGTCACACACACGCACACACACACACACACACACATATATATATACTGGTTGTAAATTAAGTGATGTGTGATCAATTTGTTGATCAGAGGCTGCAACATAAGAGTGAGTGAAGTCGTAGCCAACTGTATTAGGTGAAAGTTTATAACTTGTATTGAATAGAGAAATTTGTTTACTAAGTGGAGAAAATGCATATTTCTCTATGCCTTAATTACTTTTTTTTTTGTTTAAAAGAATGAAATGAAGGCAATATTTTAGAACATTTCTCTGTGCTAAAGTTAGTTTACAACATTAACTGCAAAACATTGGATAGTCGAGCAATAACACAAGCCGTTATAATGTAGCATTTAACCATGAATGCTTAAAAAGTCCAGCATGCAAATGAAGAGATCCATAAAAAAGAGGAAGGCATCAGAAAGAGAGTGTTGGTTATTCTTGGCGATCATGAAAAGCTTGAAAGTCTAGTTAAAAAAATTAGTTAAATTTTAGTTGAGTGGTCAATTGTATAGTTGTTGCATGTATTGCAAGTATTGTAAGCGTTTAATATCACTTTATGCGCAACATTTTATCAGACTTGTGATGTTACAATAAATAATTGGAGTTTTCAAAAATTTTATGCTTTTGTAGTTTTATTTATATAGTAGTATGCTTAAATACTTACGAGAATGATCTTAGGAGGATAAGATCAGCTTCTATGATGATCGTGGAAGTTCCTGACATGTAGTTTCATATTTGACTAGTTTCCAAACTCAGCCACTCATGCTTCAAAATTTAGTCCGATTAATCCAGACAAGATAACAACTAAAAACTACACTTCATTCATTAAAATGGCTCCAAAATATATACCAAAAATAAACTGCCAATAGTCAAACCTGTACTTCCTTAAAAATGGAAACCAACATAGAGTAGTATTCTATTGATGGTGAGTTCACTACACATAAAAAAACTGATCACTCTCTTTCTGATGTCTTCCTCTTTTTTATGGATCTTTTCATTTGCAATGAGAAATTTAATTGAGTGGACAATTAATAATTAATAAATCTAGCCGCATATTATATATATATATATATATATACTGTGTTGATAATTATAACTCATCACTTAGCTAATTAAATAAGTAGTAGATCACCACTTTATGCAGCCTACTAAGCTAAGCTCGGAAGTCAGGAGTAGTAGATCACCACTTCTCCCATTAGTTCCCGTCGGGTGATGTATATTGTATGTATGTATGTATGTATATATGTATGTATGTTATGTTTTGTTATGTTATGTTGCTGTCGAAGCTTTACTGTTTAGAAAGTGACAAACTTATCCAAAGATTCTGTTTGGCGTATTATGGTTTAGAACATATTTTTGGAATCCAAATCAGACTCAATCCGTTTCCAAAGAAAGGTTTAAATTAAATATTTCAGACCATAAGTGGGACTGTGGGAGAGACCATCTGTAAAAATGGTAAAACTGCTGCCAAGCTTAAAGCTGTGTCTGGTTAGGATAAGAATATGAAGAATAATATGACAAGTTAAAAGACATCCAAGTTCTGCAATGGACCATGAATAAAACACATGCAAGGCCAATCTAAAGGCCATCATAAAGCAATGTTAATGCATATCATTGGAGGCACAAAAATTGCTAACAATTTTGAGCACAACTCTCAAGCCAGTTTTATTACTTTGCCGAGTTGAGCCTTCAAGCTTGAATGCAGCTCACAGTCCTTTCGAAGTATTGGATTAGTTGGGATTCGGGAATACAACATGCACTATCCCATTCTTAATTAATGTGTTACAAAATAAGCATTATTAGAATAACAAGCATCCTCAGCATCGAAGAGCAATATTTTAGAATAACAAGCATCCTCAGCATTCTCAATGACATTTCATCAAACATCTTACACACACTGTCAAAGCACACAATATAAACTTGAATTTTTTACAATATAATAGCATACACAACTCACAAGCCAACCATCTCAAAGAATCACATTAAAATAACACTTTTAATTAGTTTGAATTAAAAACCCTAAATATAAAAGTAATTACCAATTAATCTCGGATTCTCGGGTTAGTAGGGGACAATGTAACGCGATGGCAAAATTCTGACGGTGAGGAATCGACGGTGGTGTGAGAGAGTGAAGGAGGAAGCGGCGCTAGCTACTAGAGGTTAAGAATCGCCGTTGGAGAAGAAGAGCAGAGCTGTAGAGTTCGGACAGAGAAGAAAGAAGAAGGAAGAAGAAGAAAGAAGAAGAAAATGATCTTGGAAGGTCAGAAACCATGGACTAAACGACGCCGTTCCTATTTAATTGGAACGGCATCGTTTAGCTAAATTTAAAAAAACAAAAAAGAAAGATGAAAAACGACGTTATTTTGCATCTTTTTAAAAAAAAAAAAAAATTAAGAGTTCGGAGTCGGTATTTGGTGTTGAACCTGAGTCCGATTCCGAAATCCGACTCTGAATTCGGAGTTGGAACCTCTCCGACTCTGAATTCCGAACTTTGACTTCCAACTCCGATCGGAGTCGGAATCGGAATAGAGTTTTGACGGAAGTTAGAAGTAGGAAATTTTGCCCACCCCTACTTTTGCGTAAGTAGGAATTTGTTTAATTACGTGCAAAAGAGAAAAATTTACTTTTACCTGCTTGAGATTCTCAAGAATTTCATTGTTAGGATCCATAGTTAGCTTGCTTGATTTCAAAGCTTGAGGGAGTGGTACCTTAACATGGCTCTTTGTCACCTCTGGTTCCTTAGATGGCTCGGCAACACTACTATCTTGATCCTTCTCCACATCCTCCGATAAGTCCGTTGTTGGGATATGTGATGACTTACCACTACGAGTCACAATGGCATTCACATCCTTCAAATTCTCGTGTCATGTGTTGACCATGGGGTGTGAACTGAGCTTGAGAAGGAAACTTATCTCGCTTAGTTACACTCAAGGAGCTCATCAGTTTGGTCACTTGACTCTTTATCTCATTGTTTTCTTCCACAACTTGCATAATCAAATATTCAAATTTTTGGTTAGTTTTACTCTGTGCTTCAATAAAAGCATGTAAAATGTCTTCTAAAGAACTCCTAGAAGATGTAGGTGCATGATATGATTTAGTGGGCTGTGCAGGTAGTGCAAGTGGCTGGTTTTCCCACTTCTAGCTAAAATTGGGGTGATTACGCCACCCCGGATTGTAGGTCTTAGAGAATGGTGGAAAAGGTTTCTGGTACATACCTAAGGCATTACATTGTTCCTGATACAACCCTCTCATCTCAACAAATATGGGACATGCTTGGGCGATGTGATCTACCCCGCCATACACAAAACATGGTCCAAAAAAACTCTACATAATTGGCCAAGTGTGCTAGCTTTAAGTCCTTAGTCTTTAACAACTCCAATTCCCTAGCAAATGTCTCAACCTTAGCCTTCAAATTATCTTCCTACCCGAGATGGTAAATTCCACCACCATTTTGGTTCCCTGTAGGTCGTGATCTATTTGTGCTTTCAGTAGTACTAGGTTTAGTCCAAGTGTGAGCATTTTCAGCAAGCTCATTGAGGTACTGTATAGCTTCATCATGATTTTTCTGTAAGAACTCACCATTATACATCATCTGCATAAATTGGCATTCCCTAGGTGTAAGTCTCTCATAGAATTAACTCATTATACGCCAACTCGCATAACCATGGTGATGACACATACTCAATAGCTCCTTAAATCTCTCCCAAGACATATATAAAGTCTTACTATCCTTTTGTGCAAATGTGGAGATCTGTCTTTTTAAAGCATTGGTCTTATGTTGGGGAAAATATTTATTAAAAAAAGCCAGAGTCATCTCATTCCACGACCCAATAGATCGTGGTCTCAGTGAGTATAGCCAAATTTTAGCTCTATCATTTATAGAGAAATGAAAGAACTTGAGTCTCACTATATCATCAGTTGCATTTTGACTATGAAAATTCGCAACTACATTCTCAAATTCCCTAATATGCACATATGGATTTTCATTTTCCAACCCATGAAAAGTGGAGAATAACTGTATCACTCCCGTTTTAACATCAAGTTGACGCGTATTGGGTGGAAACATTATGCATGATGGTGTGATTGTGCGTGTATGGTGGAGGTAATCCTGAAGAGTCATAGCGAGTTGATCCTCGTGTTCACTCATATTTTTATAAGCAGAAGGACTATCAAACAAATGAATAGAAAAAATTAGACTCTGAATCTAACTCTAATACAGGCTTACAAGCAAATCGACCTAATGCGTCCCTATATCTATTATGCATGCAATATAACAATAAAAAAGTAAAAATAAAATAAAAAGAAAAAATGCAACACTAAAAAAAAAACTATTAAAGAGAAAAAAAAATGCAGCAAATAAAAAGAGGGAACGAAGTTACTGTCTTTACAAACTACTGAAAAAAAACTATCTAATAATTCTTCTATCGTCTCCCCGGCAACAACGCCAAAATTTGATTACGCACAAAAAATAACGCGGTAATTGTAGTGCAGCTTTGGGGTGTCGATTCCACAAAGAGACAAATTAAAAGAATAGTAGAATAACAAAAAAAATATTAAATGATTAATAAAAAAATAAAAATTGATTTAAATGAAAATTAAAATTAATCAAAGTTGACAAACAGTAGAGTGTCGGAAATCTCTTGCACATATCCAGTATTTTAATTATTTTTAATTCACTGATAAATCAATTGAGAATTCAATTCCGTAATTCTTAATCGGAAGATATAAAATTATAAACAAAAAATTAAACCAGATGTGACTCTTTGAAAAATCATTCATCATTTTTAAATCACGCAAATTGTTATCCACATTGAGAAAATTCAATGACGATAATATACCCAATGAGTAATATTCCAGTAGAGAATTAAATTAATATAGACAATCAATTGATCAAAAAATAATCATATATCTACACCATTCAATAGAAAAAATATGACTGAATCTATAAATAAAGTAAACTGTATAATTATTCGAAGAAGAAAATACCAATAATATTTTAAGAATAATAAAATAAAAAATTTTAATAAATTAAAAATTAAATACATGAATTAAAAATAAATTAAAAATATCATTTAATGTGTAAGTTTATTTTTAATCGTACTTAAAAATTTAATTATCTATAAATAGAATGGACAATAAAAATCTCAAGGAAATGAAACAGCTGGCGGCCATTGAATTTCGTTCTGTCCGTAGCTCTCTGCTATTTTTCGTATTTTTTTTCCCACCTATAGGTGAAGTCCAAATATATATATGTGTGTTGCTATATAATGCCGCACCCTCTGTTTCCTATAAGTGCCGTGCCCTTGTTGAACTCAATCTATCCTCTGGCCATTAATCTAAATATGGCTTTAAGTGTTGTGGGCCAGTTTGAAAAGTACTTGAATTGAAGTCTGTTCAGTTTGTGCTATCAAAATGACAAATTATCTTGTATTTGAAAATAGGTGGAGTGCGTTTCCAAAGTGGATTAACGTGTAGGAGCTATAGTGGATTGTGGGTCAGCCGTGCATTATGTGAAGTCCCATGAAATGTATTGTCGTATAGGAATTCAAGTGTTGTGCGACCCTTTGATCTTGAAGTGTTTTTTTTTTAAATTATTAAAAAATAAATAAATAAAATAAAATAAAAATAAAGTAAAATAAAAATAAAATAAATAAAATAAAACCACAAAAAACAAAGAAAATAAATAAATAAATAAAACAAAAAAATATAATAAATACTTAAAAACATCTCAATATAAATAAAAATTTAATTCAATAAAATTAGTAAAATTTAATTTTTTTAATTTTAATTTTTTATAATTTAATTCAATATTAAAATATTTAAAATACACTTTACGCACTCACAAGCATCTCTCCGTTTTGATGACCTCACTTTGACGACCCCGCTCATTATTTGGGATTTTTCTTGTTCGGTCTTTATTCCGTATTGATCATGGGTTTTGTGTGAGCGAAGTTTCATCCGCATTTCTCTTTGGGTTCTTTCATTTTCCACTTTCGTACATTTCTTTCTCACTCATTCACTAATTTGCTTTCAGTGGTAGTTGTCAAATCTTTGAGTTCCTTTTTGCCTTTTGCTGTGTCTACCTAAACCCACGTATTCCATTAGTAAATTACAGTATTAAAGTCTTGAACTTTCAGGTAGTTTAGCCTCTCATAAAACCCCCCACATCTCTATGGCTTCTTTTTCCTTCTCGTTTCTTGTTTTGGTGTCTAGTTATGAGTTCGCCTGGGCTCTTGGTTCTCGAAGATACGAGAAAGAAATGTCATCGTTTACTTCACTTTTGGTTCTGTGCCTGATATCTGGAATTCTTTTCGTGGAATGTGATTCCTCTGCATCCTATGAAGGTATGTACTACTCTAAGACTTTGATTATTTTGTTAAGATCCGTTTGGTTGTTGAGAAAATGTGGAAAATGAGAAACTGAGAGTTGTGAATATCTGTTCTGAACTTAAATTTTGTCAAGAAGTCAGCCTGATGAACATGTGATTCTTGGGCAAGTTTTAGTTTCGCAGTTGTTTTATTTCTTTTCTTCATTTGCTTACCGAAAGAAACTTTTAGTATTCTTGAAGTAGTGATCTTAATTGTTGAATTGAAATTAATGTTTTGGAGAACAACGTGCTGCATTGACATTTATGGTAACTTTAGAAGAAAAGTTTCCGGGCTGAAATTAGAATGAGAGAGGTATTAAATTCCATGTTCTTATTGGAGTTTCAAACTCATATTCTATACACAATTATTTGAGCATATGTGCCAGGTAGATATTGGAGATAATTGCTATTCCATATATTATTAATTTAGTGAGGGATATTGTAGAAGTTTGAGTTGGTATCTTGTACATGTTCTTCCAAGTAGTGTCATCCACTAGTTTTCATTGAGCTAGGTTATGTATTTTTTATTGTTTGATTTTTCCATGTAAATAATATTCTGTGACTTCAACATGACACAGGACATATCAAACATATATTAGCGAATCAATAATGCTACAAATCTAACTGGTGCATGATATTGTGTGTCTTTTGTCTTGTGTATATGGTATTATTAAATTCTTAGCACATTTCCGGTGTTTGAACTGCCCTTTAGCTTGAATTTGTGATAGTTTTGGAAAATATTTAGTTAGCCCCTTTTTATAAAGAAAAATAACATAAAATAAAAATCCTTTGTGTTTATACATGTGATCAGAAAATGAACTTCAAAATCCTACAAACTAAATGGAATGGAAATGGTGACACATGTTGGTGGGGCATGAGTCAGAAGGTTGAGATTTGGGGCTTGGGATTGGTAATTGAAGTAAAATAAAACATATAGTTGGCAACCGTTGGCTCCTTTAGGCCCAGCATCTTCTCTACTTTGTCACTCAGATGATGAAGGTACCATATCTGCAGATACCTAGGAAGTACACCGCTTCATTTAGCAACTCGTCGGTTCTTTGGAATGTGTCCGTGAATTGTTTCCGTGGGGAGAAGAAGCCATGTGTTGCTTAGAGGGAGTCCAGTTATGAATTTGAACCTTGTTTCACTTGCTTGGTAAGTCTTTGTTGAACTACTCTTTTCTTCTCAAAGGAATGTCGGTTGGATAACCCAATCATTAATTTTGGGTCACTATTGCTGATTGAGTTTAAAAGTAGGCTTTCATTTTTTGGGTCGACCTGCTCATATATTGTGAAAATATTGATTTGTAGATGCAAAACAGGGACGATTGTTATGGGGGCTGGTGGTAACATTCTTGGCCTTAAAAGTTTATAACTCTAACAACTGTTACTCAACATTGAAGCTTAGCACCATGTGTATAGCCTCCTTCATAAGAGCCTGATGTTGTGCTAAATACAATAATGAATACAATAATGAATTTTGCTTTTCCTGTTTGCTTTCTTCAGTGAGATATCGAGCATTTCTCTTTTGTATTTGTCATTGAATTTTCGTCTTACAAGTTATTGTTATTTACAAATTACATTCGTATTGACATTTTTTTTTTCTGAAAGTAAATATACTATCATTTGTTAAATACTAAGTAACCATACAAAAAAAAGTTTAATATATAAACTGGAAGGACCATTCAACCATATTCATTTGTTCATGCTGTTGTGATACTTATACTCTATTGTTGTTGAGCTTGCTACAATTTCGTTCAAGAGAGTAGTAGAGTTCTGATGAAAGGATCATTCTAAAACTCAACCATAACCATTAGGCATCAGTTCTAAAACTCTAGAATCCACCATTTTACATTATAAGATTTAAAAAATGTGGTTAAGTTACTAATTAAAGCCAACTAGATATGTCATTAGTGACCAGAAAAATTATAGTAATTTAAAAAGTAACTGAGAAAGGAAGGCAGCCTCACACACCAGTTCATATAATTTTTTTGATATGTCATACACCTATTCATATACAAAAATCCATAGACACTTGTAGGTTACTTTAATTTGACCACACCTTTATTGTATGTGTTAAACTAGTAGAGATGAGAATGTATTTTTTTAACACTTCTCTTCAACTTTAATATGCTTGGTTTATATAGTCGAGATTGTGGTTAAATGAGGGATGTTTAAGAACATGTTAAATACTAAAGCTGCTAGCTCTTCAGAGTTCTCAGGGTGCTTAGTTTTCATCTTTTTTTTTTTTGGAAAATTGTTTTTTATATTGCTTGCCGGATTACTGAAATTAACCCTCTTGGAAGCCAAATTAAAATTCAGACTCTGTTTTCATGGACGAGTTCATATAACAGATGTATTTTTTTCCAAATTTGCATCTATTTGATCACTCTTTTCTTGATTAGTTATTTGATCACTCTTAAAGTAAGATTTTTTTTTATTGTTTTGTAATTAGCTTGCCATGCACAATTTTCTTGTCCTGTGAGCAGGTCAAAGATGGTAATGCTTTGGAAGACCCATTTAGCAACTTAAGGGTTGGGCAAACAGTGACCCTTTAGCTGGGTTATTGAAAAAGCTAAGCAAGCAGACAAAAAAAAACTACCAATGGGATATGTTGTTGAAACCTAAGATGCTTGCCGGTAAACAATATGTTGATAAATATCCTTCTGGTGATCTATTTTACCTTACCTTCTGGTGATCTGCTTGTATCTAAATCACATCGTTTTAACTACACACAGACACTTCAGCTTTTCTTCTTTTATTGTTTTCTGTTACTGGGACTACAATATTTTAGTATTGGATTTTAATTTGTGCCTATAGGAAATATAATACAGGTTGAAAAGCAAAGATTACTGGTGTTTGTTTTTTATATTTGTATAATGTACATCACAACTTTAGCCTTGGAGCTTAGTTTTGCTTGAAAGAAATGAAGAAATTAATTGGTAGATCTGAACTTAACAGAAGAAATTAACAAAATGATTAATTGAATCAAAACTTGAAATTTACGGACTTATATAGATTAGTGCAAGCTGTTGGAATAAGTTGTTTTAAACGTGATAATGCAATATTTATATTGTTGAGTACCAGTAACTCAGTGAGCCTAAAACTCTCTTGTTGTTACAAAGTATGCGGTTAGCTTTTTATTTTTATTTTTGCTTCGTTGCATGTGGAACAGACTTGAAAATCTACTAAAACAGGGAAGTATCTATATTCTCTATTTTTTTCCTTAGGCTAACTTATTATAGTTGTAATGAAGTATCTGTATTCTTTTTGTGTACTTGGGTTATGTCATGAAGTATATTTTTTGCATTCACCTCCCCTGCCCTATCTAGGTAGGGAGTGCTACTGATTTATTTTAAGAATAATTTAATATATAAATGAGGTACCATTGTGCCATTTATGTTTATTTATTTTCTCGCTTAATAAATATGAGAAATAACATTGGCACTTTATTTTAGTTTGCAAGGTGACTAATCCACATTCCTTTCTTTTCTTTTCTATTTTTTGACAAGTATCACCTTCCTTTTTTATTACTCATTCAGATAGCTGAAACGATTTTGAACAAGAAGGAACTGAAATTTTACAAGTGGGATGGTGACCTTTCTCAACTGTTGCAGAATGTGAAGGAGAAGTTGAATAAAGTTTTTGAGATATTTATTGCACACCCTTTGCATCAAACAGAATATAAGGTTAGTCCATCTTTGTTGCCTTTTCTTGAGACTAATGATAAGATTGCTATAACCTGCTGAAGTTGTTGTCTTAGATACTGAATATCTTGTTAAAAATGTTTTAAATCCTTGTAGTTCCATTAGGCTGATGACTCTCTCCACTCATGCTTGAATATTTCACCTCAAAGTTTAATTGGTCATATTTCCTTCTGATATTCTGTTTTACATTAATCCAATGGCTAATATCTAGATGGATAAATGGTTTTTAAATTCACCAATTGGTTACTTACATCTCATGTGTCTCGAGTAGTGTCAAGTTAAATAGCTTGATTATTGAAATTTTTGTCGGTAACTTGATCTAAGTCTCATATTGGATGTTGGCCTATGTTCTGATTCTACACTTATTTCTTTAGTAAGTGCCATATTGCATCTGATGAAATGCTTTATTTCAAAATCTTGCGCAAATTGGTTCATTTGGTTTCTTTAGTTCTTGGACTTGATGCATTTGAGAAGAGCTACAAGGAGTTTGGCTTCACTTGTGTTGTTGTTTGAGCATGGAATGGAGTTGGATGAAGATGAATTCTTTTGAAATGTTGAGATTAAGTGATGTAATATAGTGAGTTTGTAAAGCATAATGCTGGTGTTAGTTTCTAAAACTTGAATGTATTGGGTATGAATTAAGTTTGTAAAAACAAATGTAAATTTAACTAATAATTTCTGTTTAAGTTATTATAAGTGTGAAGCTCGATCTCTAATGTTGGAATATGTTTATTTTAGTCATATTAGACTATTGTTATGATTATGTTTTGCTCAAGTCTCATTTTTTTTTTTGAATTTTTTTTTTCTAAAATCTCTTAGCATTTGCCATGAATGTAAACATGGCAAATACTTCTTACCACTATACACCTGGTCCCTAAAATATGAACGACTTCAAAACCTATGATTTCACTGTGGGGTTCTCTCCCACAAAGGCAAGGTTTGCCCGAGACCTAGACATGATCAATATGGGGAAGGGAAACAGGATCTACCTTATGGACCTTGGCTGAGAGCCCAACCGAGGAATACTTCGCAGTTCGATTGGTATACATACGGGAGTACCTGAAGGGAGAAGGAACAAAGTGGCCATCTGGATGAGAAAGAGAAGGCAAATGGGGGGGAAGGCGGAACTAGAGCAAGAGGACGTGAATAAAGTACACGTAGTGAATGAGACATGGGGATTTTAAGCTAACAAAGCAAAGGGATTCATCCAAAGAGACCAATCTGCAAGAGGTGTCCCCCACTGAACCTACCAGTCAACTGAGTACTCCACCGAATATTCATACGGGGGACCCCAGAGCTCAGAGCTTTAAAGATTCCAATCTACCTGTCACGGAACTAATTTTACAACTTATAAAGGAATCCTGTAGCCTTATGGAGCTAGACATCAATGATGAGAAGGTCAAGGTTGACACAAACATCATAGAATTAACTCTCACGGGTATGAACAGGATCAAGGAGGAAAAGGTGACAAACCAACATGGGGTGGAATTCACAGGCCCCCTTAACAACACCCCCTTTGGTACAACTCAGCAAACTCAGCCATTTGATCCCCTTGTGGAGGTCAAAGGGGGAAAATGGAAAAGGAAGGCCTGGGTGAAAACAGGTTTAGCTACTGGGCTTTCGGGTATCACCCTGGTAACAAAAGGGGAACTCTGAAGGAGTAACAAAAGGGGAACTTTGAAGGAGATTAAAGCATGATTGTCCCATACGAAAAGAACCAAGATAGATGGAGACCTCCTCCAAAACCAAGATCCTATGGCCCATGCTGGTGCCCAACACGGCCACCAACAATGAATATCCTAGTATAAAATTACTGAGGTCTTGGGAACCCTCAAGCAATTAGATTCCTTAGGAAAATCACTAGGGAGAAACAACCCTGCTTGATTTTTCTGATTGAAACCAAGTGTAATAGAAGTAGAATGGAGGAAGTTAGGCGGAAGACTCAATTCAATGGTTGTTTTGCAGTTGACAACCTGGGTTCGAGTGGTGGTATTGCACTCTTGTGGAAAAATGAATGGAAAGTCAGCTTGGTTAATTTTACCAGATGGCACGTCTCAACCATGGTCCAAGAAGGGATGCACAATACCCCCTGGCATTTTACTGGATTCTACGGACATCTAGAAACAGTTAAAAGGTCTAGTAGTTGGGAACTCCTTCAGATGCTAAAACCTCAACCAGCGAGTCCATGGGTTTATGCAGGGGACTTTAACGAAATCCTTCATCAGAAGGAAAAGTTCGGAGGAGCCTACAGACCATACAAATAGATAAAGCAATTTAGGTAGGCACTCAAGTACTGTGGCATGCAAGATTTAAAATACACCGGTCCTAAGTTCATTGGTCTAACAACAGGAGTGGGAGTGAGTTCACTAAAGCACAGATCGACAGAGCTTTTGGCAACCAGGAATGGTTTGATTGTTTTAATCCAGTGACATGCAATGTACTAGCTGCAGTGAGATCGGATCATTCGCCCCTCAATATCTGCTACCAACCCTCTACCATCAGAAGGCAAATAAGAAGGTATATTTTCAGAAATGAGACATCTTGGGAGCTGCGGGTGGAATGCAATGATATCGTTAAACAGGCTTGGAATAGAGGACCAATGAACAACAACCTAGCTGGAAATATGATATTGTAACTGGAGTTCTGTCAAGTTGACCTTACGAGGTGGAACAAACAATTAAAAATGCAGGAACAACAATCCTCATCTAAGGAGCTTGAGAAGATTTGTCAGTTACAAGACAAGGGAGAGGGCAACCACATTTCACACCTCAAGAAGCTACAAAGCAGAGTGGGACTTTCACTGGCCGATTAGGACCTGAGGTGGCGACAACGAGCTAAGCAACACTGGTTGAAACAAGGCGACAAGAATACCCAGTACTTC
This sequence comes from Platycarya longipes, assembly GCA_036559045.1. Lineage (NCBI taxonomy): Eukaryota > Viridiplantae > Streptophyta > Magnoliopsida > Fagales > Juglandaceae > Platycarya > Platycarya longipes. The sequence continues at coordinate 18,961,435 of CM071789.1, read as the reverse complement.
CATAATCAAGCGAACCAAAGGAGGAAGACGAGCTCTATTCTGTCCATCACTGACTCCAATGGACAAACAGCCACAGAAAAAGACGAAATTGGTGCAATCCTCTCAGGTGCCTTTTCTTCCTTATTCATGACTTCTACGCCTTTTAATATTTCTGCCTGTTTGAGTCCTTTAAAATCAAAGATTACACCCGACATGTTGGAAACCTTGCTAAGATCGTTCACTAAGGAGGAAGTCAAGCTGGCAGTGTTCCAGATGACCCCATTGGGCTCCCCTGGCCCCGATGGGTTTCCAACTCAATTCTACCAGAAAAATTAGGAAATAGTGGGGGCAGATGTTTCGGCTTTTGTGTTACAAGTCCTCAACAAGGTGGCATCAATAAAGGAAGTCGATGATACCTTCATTTCCCATATCTCGAAGGTAAAAAACTTAAAGAAACTCGGTGACTTCAGGCCCATCAGCCTATGCAACGTCTTATATAAAATGGTGGCCAAGACATTGGCAAAAATATTGAAGATCATTCTCCCACACCTCATCTCTATAAACCAAAGCGCCTTGGTTCCGGGGAGACTTATTTCTAATAACATACTAGTGGCATATGAGGTGTTACATTCCATGATATCTAGATTGAAGGGGAAGAAGGGGTTCATGGCACTAAAATTGGTCATGAGTAAGGCCTACGACAGGGTGGAATGGGCTTTTGTTCAAGCAGTGATGGAGAAAATTGGTTTCCCAAGTCAATGGATAGAGCTGGTCCAGAAATGCATCGGTATTGTAACATACTCTATTTTGGTCAATGGAGAACCCCAACAAACATTTATCCCCTCAAGAGGTCTAGATAGGGGGATCCACTATCCCCTTACATTTTCATTTTAGTGCTGAGGACCCTCTTAGCTCTCTTGTTGGAGGCGAAATCAAAAGGTGAGATTATTAGTGTTCCAATAGGTCGGGGACCTACAAAGGTCACCTACTGAGCTCCTCACTACCATGTCCATTTTAACCCTTTATGAGCAAGCATCAAGCCAATTATTAAACAAGGAAAAATCGGTGGCTTTTTTCAGCAAAAACACTCAGCAAGACACCCAAACTCAACTCCTCCAACTAGCAGGTATTGAATCGGTTAGCACTATGGAAAAATAATTAGGGCCCCTAGCAATGTTAGGAAGGGGCAAAGTGGCTGCATGTCACTCTTTAATTGAAAAAGAGTGGGCAATAGTAGTCAATTGGAACACAAAATTTCTCTCGACAACAGGAAAATAAATTCTTTTAAAGGCAGTGCTCCAAGCGATACCTACTTATTCGATGAGTATGTTCCTCCTCCCCTTATCCATCACTAATAAGCTTAACCAACTTTTTAAGAAGCTTTGGTGGGGGTACAATGGAGACTCATAAAAAACTTAATGGATTTCTTGAGACCAACTTAGCCTATAAGGGGCCTCGGTTTCAGGGATATCAAATATTTCAACTTGGTTATTTTGGCCAAAAAAAGTTGGCGAATGATCCAAAATCCCTCCTCTCTTGCGGCTAAGCTAATCAAGAAAAAATATTTTCCTTCTTCAGACGTGTTGGCAGCCAAGGTGTAATAACCCATCATTTGCATGGAGGAGTATACATGCTGGAATATGCATCCTCAAGTCAGGTTTAATGTGGCGAGTGGGTGATGGGAGGAAAATAAATATCTGGTCAGGGAAATGGGTCCCAAGTCTACCCTCTTAACAAGTGATCTCCACAAATGATCCTAGCTGTTGGTGTGAAAATGTCTGTGATTTAATTGATCCGCAACTCAGAAGGTGGAATGAAAACCTCCTGCAAGAACTTTTTAATGAATCTGAGATAAAGGATATTAAATCAATCTCCATCTGCATAGGAGGCCGAGAGGACAAATTGGTTTGGAATATCACCACAAATGGCCAATATACACTTAAGAGGAAACTAGAGGATGATTTTGAGGGAGAATCCTCTACCAAAAAAGGGGATACCGACACCTGGAAGAGTATATGGAAGTTAAAGGTCGCTCTGACGGTTAAGCTATTCTTGTGGTGAGCATGCAGTGAAGCCCGTCCCATTCTAGCCAATTTGGAAGATAGTCGCTACCCAATCTGCCACTTGGAACCCAAGACATCAGGCCATATCCTATGGGGCTGTGAAGCCTCAAAAGATGTTTGGAACCAATGTTGTGTAAAAATCCAAAAAATGCATTTCCAAAATGATCTATTTATCAATATCTAGTCTAATCTTGTTCAGAAACTGGAGCACACTAATTTGGAGGATGCAGTCGTGACACTAAGAGGAAGATGGACCCTTAGGAACGAGGTTATTTACAACAGAGCTTTCAGGCCCCCCTCACAGCTATTACAAAAAGCAAAAATGGATCAACAAGCCTTCAGAGAAGCTAACCAACAGAACCTCACCAAGCAGATATAAGGAGGCACACTTGGAAACCCCCCAAGGCAGGAAACTATAAAGCCAACTAGGACATTGCTCGACAGGTGGAGAAAGGTAACATAGAGGTGGGGGTGATTAGGGGTGTTCATCCGGGCCGGATTGTACCCGGCCGGTTTAAAATTTTATTTATCCAAGACCACCGAGGCTTTGTAATTGGAGTGATTAAAGCAAACAGAGAAGTCACAGGAAACACTTTTGATGCCAAGGCTTATGGCTTGTTGCTCACTACCATTTTCTGCAAGGAACTTGGTATAAACCAGGTAACACTTGAAAGGGACTCCAAGCTAGTCATAGACCAGTTAAATCACGGAAGAACCAACTGGAGTCTAGGAGGTTTATTAATCGAAGATGCAAAGGAGTGCATAGCAAGTCACTGCAACTGAGATGCTTTACATGCCTTTCATGGGACCAATCAAGCAGCTCACATACTTGCTAAGTTGGCTCTTTCTATTTTATATGACGTTTATGATATTGAAGAATGTCATTTATGCATTCAATCTATTGTAATTTCTTATCTATATTTGACTTAATGAATGAAATCAGGTCTCGTTTCAAAAAAAAAAAAATATATATATATTTGAAATGAGCTTTGGCAGGCATTTGATCAAGAGATGAGTCATATACATAGTCCATTCTCTAGATTAGACTTTTTCTTATAGATCCTTAATTAGGTAAGCTAAAAAAGAATTATGCTTCTCTGGCATTGCAAATGCCATGTGTATATTATGAAAGAAGCGCCACTGCCAGCGAGAGAGAATCAATCCCGACAGATACCTTATCCTTGTAATATCTTTTCTTCAGAAAGAAGACCTTAATCTTAGAACTTAAAAGCTTCTTTTTTTTTTTCTCGTGACAAATACATTTCACCAATAAACGTACAGCTTTAATCAACTACTGTCATGTCCTATGATATATTGAGATCCATAATTTATTAAAAAAGTTACATTTATATATAAGATGGTATGAAAGCTGGCATATCTATCCTCTCCCAACGCACCGTTTTGTACAAATTAAATGCAATAGTACGTGGATATATTATGTTCTTATGAACATGATTAATTACTGTGATCATCAATATTAATAATGTGGTTGTTCTTGCTGGTTGGATCATATGGCCTACTTTCCAAAACTTTTTGTCCGTTTGCTTGAGTGGATGAACATTATCTCCTTCCATACATACATCCAATATTTTCTCTTAAACATGCAAATTTGCATAAATGGAAAGAACTTTATAATTAAATTTCAGTGAAAGGACGCTAATGTGATTTGCATGGAAAAGACGGTAGTGGCGAAACGGCTGGTTCTTATCTAATATTTTTGATACCGTACCACATCGATCATTTAGCAGTATAAATATACTACTTATATCGTATTGTTCTAAATATTAATTATATCGATCTATATTTCAACCGTACTGACTTTACCAATTTGTACTAACCATATTGGATTTTAACATATATATATTTTTCATTTTATATATTTTTTATTTTAATTTAAATTAGATTATTTATATATATAATCTATTCATATATTAATTATTTTTTAAAATATAATTTATATATAAATTTTTTTTACAAATAAATTATTCTAAAACAATATATAAAATAATATTAATATTAAAATATTTCATTTTAATATTAAAATCAATACAACACTAAAGTCTTAGATTTGGAAATAAGATGAATTGAAATGAGTTGAGATGAGTTTAATTTATTTTTTAATATTATTATTATTTTAAAATTTAAAAAATATGTATTGAAATTTAAAAAAAATATATTAGGATTTAAAAAAAATATATAAGAATTTATATTTTATATAAAAAATTATAAAAATATAATAATAAAATTGGGATGAATTAAGAGGAGGTGAGTTGATTTTCGAATGCAAACTGGCCTAACACGATATCCAAAAACTCTGATCTTATCTGCAATGATATCAAAAGTAGAGTAGCAAACGTCATCAACACATGACTGTGATGAGGCATATACGACAATCGGAGCAAAAGTCGCATGTGGTCTCCATGCACAGCTTTCCAAATTAGTGCATTACAAGTGTCGTACTAAGGCCTAGCCTAATTCTTTCAATTATCGATCCTACGCAGCTTTCGCATAACAGTATTCAGATAAAAAAAGGGCTTCCATATTACCAAAAACAAAATTAAACAAAAAAAAGTCTTAATTATAGTTTGAATTGTGAGTTGAGAGGAAAGATTAAAGATTAAATTTTTTATTGAATTTTCATGTAGTAATATTGGTAAAATATTGTTTTTAATTATTATTAAAAAAATTATATTATTTATTATATTTTATAAAAATATTATGAAAATTATATGAAATAGAATGACATAAAATTAGATAGAATATTGAGAATCAACCCATACTAACTAATTCTTAAGCTACGGATTCTCTTGAGCCAGAAATAATAATAATAATAATAATAAATAGTAATAATATATATATATTTTTAAATAGTAACGAATTTTAATGAGATAATATTAGGTGATCGTCTCACTAACCAAACACATCCTAGTATTTTCTCCCTTTCACACTATAAAAACCCACAAGGTAAATTGCATGAAGGATTCTTCATTTTGGGTAAGAGATCAACATGACCACAAAACTTATATATCCACTCAAGGCAGGCAAAAACCTCAAAACTTGATCATCATTTCCTTTGTCAAATACTCTTATCTCTCTTTGATTTTTGATCTTAAGGATTCAATGGTCTTTAAAACAAATTATATACAAGTGAATCACGCCGGCTAATTGATATCATTTTAAATGTTAATACTTATGGACTATCTAATATTTACCTATTTTGTAATTCTCTAGGTATTTTCTTAATTTGCTCACCACGTTAATTAACCATTTTTCCACATATTCTAATATTAGAATTATTCTAACGATTTAGATTTCGATTTAAGCATTAAATTGCCATTTCTCATTTAATTTGATAATTTAATTGAATATCATGCATAAATTAAATACCTTTTGGTTCTTATTAATTTCTAAATGATCCCTGATAATAGAATTGCCATTCAAATGTCCATCTCGACGTGACAGTAGTACTGGTGCCACGTAGTTTATTAAGAAAAATATATTTAAAATAAAAGGACGTCCAAAAATTACCGAAAGAGAAAGGCTGAATAAAGTCCTGACTCATCATGAGTTCACGTTCAAAGCAAGAACTAACCTTTAATTAGCACCATCACTAGCTTATCATGAGTTCACGTTCTGTTACTATTTTTTGTGGAGTAGCACACGAGGATTTCATTTTGTTAGAGCATTTCTAATTACCTTTAACGCTCATAATAGTTTGTGATAATTAAGGTTTGCAGAAAATAACGTAAGCTAGCTGGGAATGGAATTCTCCTCAGCTTGCTTGAAATTATAATGGCTAGATCAGGATTCTAGGCTTTACAATAAATGTAATCAGAATGAAAATGATCAATAAAATATTACAATTAAGACTGTAATTAAGATTCTAAATAAATATTAAATAACCTAATAGTAAATACAATATCATGACTTTCCTTCCATCACAGCTTTGGTGCATGATTGATGAGAGAGACGCGCTGCAACCTTATATGGCAGAGTATCCTTGGCAGATTAATGGAAACATTTACGTAACTGTCACAGACAACATTAATGGAGCCCCATACTCCTGACCTATAAAAGGAGCTCGCAACCTGAAGAATAAGCACCATCATCTAGCTCTTAGCATTTCTTTACAACTTTTTGCCCCCATATTCTTTTCCTGATCTGAAAATATGGAAGTTCTTCTGTTCCTCATCTTTCTTGTTAAAGCTGTTCTTCTTCTTCAGGCCATACATCTACCGGCAAGCCATGGCCGCACGGTGCTGCAGCCAATGGATGAGAGATTGATCGAGCAAACATGCAAACAGACACCGCTATACAATTTTTGCGTATCTACTCTTAAATCAGACCCTCGAAGTTCCAAGGCAGATGTCACAGGCCTGGCTCTCATCATGGTTGATGTTCTCAAGGCCAAGGCAACTGCAACTAGGAACTATATTAAGAGGCTTCTCCAGGGCAACCCAAAAGTAAACAATTTAAGGCATAGCTTGAGCTCTTGTGCTGACGTATATAATGCTGTTTTACAGGCTGATGTCCCTGTGGCCATTGAAGCTTTGCAGAAAGGTGATCCTAAATTTGCTGAACAAGCTGCAAATGATGCTGCCATTGAGGCCACTTCATGTGAAAGAAGTTTCTCAGGCCATAATTCGCCTCTCACTAAAAGTAACAAATTCGTGCAGGATGTTTCATCTGTGGCTGCAGCCATTGTTAGGTTATTGCTTTAAGGGGTTGATCCCTTTTTTTGTTATGAACCTACCTACATGCGCAACAGACACGAAATGAAATAATCTTGTCTTTAATGGGGTATTTATGGTAGCATATTTCAATTAGCTCCAATTAAGTAGTTAGTCAAATTGTTTCCTTTTATATTATATGTGTTTGGCAACAAAAATAACCTCTGTATGGAGAGATAAATTTACAAAAGCGGCCTTAAGAAAGATAAGTAAAATTTTCATTACGCAACTTTCAAAATATTTTCATCTTCAATGGAAATTTGGAGGTCCAATTCTCTCTAACTAGCCATCCCTCCGGGCATGTCTATACCATTTCTCCTTCTTTAGATATGCAGATCCAGTAATTAATAAGAGTATCGTTTGCTATGATGATAACAATAATGGATTAGGCGGCAGAGATAGATATATTACCCTTCAATTCTAATAAAAGAAAAAAGAAAATGTTTATATCGAGAGAGCGTGGCTAAGTGCTAACTCAAGTTTCCAGTACTGTATAATGGCCATTGACCCTAATAGAATAGTACTTTTAATTGCCTAGAAACTTTGTTGGAAGTTGCCAAATCACTTGGCTTTGTTCAACTGTTGCAATTTCGTTACTTTTTTCTTGGCATTTTTATCTTACATTTCTTGATGAGAACAAAGAACAGAGAATGAATTTACATTATGAATCTTCCTGTTTATTGATGGGAGGAGAGAACAGAGAATTAACTTACTGTTTCAATTTTTTACTTCCTCAGCAGTACTGTAGCAAAGATATTTGCACTTTTTTTTTTAATTTTTATATTTAGTAAGAGAATTAACTAAAGTCATGAATGAAAGAAGATTCTGAAAGCTCCCCCACAAAATAGGGAACTCCCTCGTTTACCAATGTACGAATAATGAATAAACCAAGCAACATGATTCTTAGTAAAGATATCTCTACCCGCTGGTCCGGGCTGAGCTAATTCTAATTGGACTCTCAAAAGGAATAAGCGCACTTTCCATATTACTGATTTTTATATTTAAAAAAAAATATATATTTACAGTGTTAAATAGAGGATTGTATTTTAGTCTTATTAATAAATATAGATAAAAGAAAAAAATATTATTTAAAAAAAATATTATTATAATTTTAAAATTTTTTTAAATTAAACATTATATTGTAATTTTTAAACAAAGATATATATAATATTGCTCGCTTTTTTAATAACTTTTTATCTCATCGGAAATCGGGATGCCATGACAAAAGATCATCTGATTAGCGACACCTAGTGAATATAATATTATGATTAATCATGACGGCTGCCAACTTTTCCCTTGTCAAAAAATATCTGGTCCCAAGAGGAGTAGTACACAGATTGCTTCATGAGACAGCGATTGGAGATAAATATTTCCTCGTAATAAAGAGTGATGCTGGGACGGTCTCGCTGTTTCAGTATAAAAAATTGTTCAATATAAAAATATAATAAAATATATTAAAAAATATAATAAAAATATAAAAAAATAAAAAAATATAATAAAAATAAGATAAAAAAACACAATAAAAAATATAATAAAAAAAATAAAATGAAGATGATTTTAAGTGAGCATTTGACCCTCAGCCGAACGGAACTGCCGTTGGCCACCGTAAGCGACACCGTTCATGCCATCATAACCGCCTCCCTCTGGCGACCTCACCCCTGAAGCGGACTTATTTCGAGTTTAAGACTGTCGGGTGAAAGTGAGAGATTGCCGGGGGTCAACGTCGTAGATGTGAGGTTGTCAGAAGGAGGCGGTCCCGATGGCATGGGCGGTGATGCCATCGAAAACCGGTGGTGTCAGGGGCTGCTTTCCACATGGGGGTCAGTCCGAGGTCAGTCAGACCAATCCCCAGGATATCCCCGTAATAAAATCCTATATGAAATTCTCAACATCAACTTCCTTGCCTTTACAATAGTCTTTGTGTTGCGAGTTTGGCATTAAGCCCCTCATTACAAGAAAAATAAACAAAAATAATTAATTTATTGTATTTAAAAAAGGCAAAAATAATTAAAATAGTTCATTTTAATTATTTCTGCCCATTTTAAATGTAATAAATTCATTATTTTTACTCATTTTTCTTGTAATGTCAATTTGATTTAGATGGAACATGAAATTGAAATAATTTTATATAAAAAATAAAAATAAATAAAATATTATTTTTTAATATTGTTATTTTTTTAGAATTTGAAAAGGTTGACTTTTTTATTATATTTTATATAAAAAATTTTAAAAAAATATAATAATGAGATGAGATAAAACAAAACAAAACGTTATTCAAATCAAGGGGCCAAAAACAGGAATGTAAATGAATATTGTTAAAAAGTTGATCATTTTCTCTTTTATTTTTTTTATTGTAAATGTGCTTCAAAGGGCCAAGTCTCCAACAATGTTTTCTTTTATTTTTTTGGGGTAGGGGTAGGGGGAAGAAGGGAAGTCTACAACCATTGTGAAGGTTGATAAAATGTAAAAATTCTTTCAGACTATTCCCAAGAGCCTAATTATTATTGGAGTAATAGGAATTAAAAAATAAAAAATAGTGAAAGCAAGTTTGATTCAAGACACGTAGTAATATCACTTTCTTTAAGAAAATATTCGTCCCACCAATAATGATATGCACATGGATTATAAATAAATTTGTCTCTAAGATACAATAAATCTCAGAACAAGTCTATTTGTCTAATTGCGCATTATGCACAAACGAAACTAAATCCTGAATACTCATATATTTTTCTATTCAATTAAGAAATTAAAAATATATTCTCTTGAGAACAAATAGATTTTAACAAGTTATGAATAAGTGAAAAATTTGAGAGAGAGAATTTCAAAAATAAATTCTGGGATACTAAAATTGCAAGCCAATAAATCTTTTCATAAATGACCAAAAATTTGAACCAAAAGTTATTACTTCTCATAATTCTAAAAACTGTTGGGGATAGGTACTTATACCATATCATGCCATAAGACACAACAGTTGGACTAAACTTAGTCACTAGTTGGCACTCGAGTTACGGGTTGTGCACTTTGAAAATTTTATTTTTCTATTTTTCCAAGCATTGCAGCACTTTGTGCACCCCTTGACACTTTGCCACAGTAGTTACACATGGTTTTTGGGTCATTCAAGTCGCTACCCTCTATCTTGGTGATACGATACCAAATTATGGATGAGGTTTTCTAAAGTAAGCGTCCCGATGGTGATATCTAAAGTTTTACAATGTTATTACTTCATTTGGCTTTACGGAGAACATTGTAGATAATTGCATATACCTAAAGGTTAGTTGAGAGTAAGTTTGTTTTCTTAATCCTATCTGTTGATGACATCCCACTTGCAACTAATGATCGAGCACTACTGTATGATGCAAAACAATTTTTTTTCCAAGAATTTTGAAATCAAAGATTTGGGTGAAGCTTCTTATGTCATTGGTATAAAGATTCACAAAGACAAGTCTTGAAAGACATTAAGACTATCTCATAAAGCCTATATTGAAAGAATTCTTGATAAATTTAGGATTAATGAATGCAAGCTGAATGCAGCGCCTATTTTGAAGGGTGACAAATTTAATTTAAGTCAGTGTCTAAAAATTGCCTTAAAAAAGAAAGAGGTGAAAAACACTCCTTATGCATTTGCAGTTGGCAGTTTGATGCATGCACAGATCTTTGTAAGATCTGACATAGCATTTGTAGTGGGAATGCTTGGCAGATATCAAAGTAATTCTGAAATGGACTATTGGAAGGCCGACAAAAGGGTTATGAGATATCTACAAGAAATCAAGGATTACATGCTCACTTATAAGCATGTAGACAATCTGAAAGTGGTTGGATATACCGATTCCAATATGGCTAGATGTCAAGATTGAAAAAACTCCACTTTAGGATATGTTTTTATGCTAGCTGGAGGTGCTGTATCTTGGAAGAGTACCAACCAAACAATAGTTGCATCATCCACTATGGAGGTAGAATTCATAGCATGCTTTGAAGCAACTTTACAAGCGAAATGGTTAAGGAAATTTATCATAGGACTTCAAGTTATGGACTCAATATCGAAGTCATTTAAGATTTACTGTGATAACTCGACATCAATGTTCTTTTCTAAAATCAACAAGGGTGGGAGCCGAAATAAACATATCGATATAAATATCTTGCTATCAAAGAAATGATTAAAGAATAAGAAGTGATCATTGAGTATATAAGTCTGATCTAATGGTGGCTGATCTTATGACGAAAGGGCTCTCAATTAAGGTGTTTGCAAGACATATGGAGAGCATGGGATTTGTGAGTATACTTTGGGTTTGATCTCTTATTTGGTCATCGATAAAATCAAATTATTTGTGCACATATAGTATTCGCTCATAATATTGTCCATTGGGACATTTAGACTCGCAATGACTTCTAGGAAGTCATTCATGAAGAATTACCACATAAAATCTTACTGAGAAAGGTCATACACTATGATACATGGAAGTAACTGTTTATTATATAAAACAAAACCGTCATATTCGTGTATTGCATCTTTATATTAGTATGAGGTTCAAGTAGTTTTGTGGCAATATTCAATTTTGAACTTCTCATCCTAGATAGTCTTTAAGATGTATCATATAAGTCAAGTGGGAGAATGTGATTGCACTTCTCATTACTAGATTGAAGATGATCGACATGTCACATTTTGGTGTTTTAATTTTATTATATTATTAATATTATTATTTATTTTATTTAAAACCCATATATGGGAGTTGATATGTTTAAGTAATTGCTTGTAATCACTAGTCAATAAGATGCTAACGTTGAAGAGTGGTCTCCCCATTTCCTTAATGGTAGGAAAGGTGGGAGAGAATATGCCAAGTGGACATGGGTTTTGGTCTGTCAATAAATAGCCTGAAATTAGTTATTAAGTTATAGGCATATGGAGAAAGAGATTTGCTAAAAATCTTGTACTTTACTCTTTATGCAGTAAGTATAAGTATAGTGAGTTTTTCAAAATTTCTTTTTTAGTCTGATAAAGCTCTTTATATTTGATTTTCAAATTAATTGGTTGGAGACTTAAGCAATTATGGCTAGAGGTTAGATTAATGTTTTCTTCAGCATATAGTAAAATATATCTATTCTTTCTCCCATTTATATTGTCATTATTAAAAGCAACTCATCTCGTTTCTTATCTATCACAATTAAACTTTCAACATTAAGGATAGAATGTCCCTGATGTGATCACAAACTTAAAATTTGAGGTGTCTCTTAGGGTGGTTTGGATTGGGAGATGAGAAGAGATGAGTTGAGATAAGTTTTGAAAGTCGAATAAAATATTATTATTATTTTGGGATTTGAAAAAATATATTGGAATTTGTATTTGGTATGGAAATTTGAAAAAGTGTAATAATGAATTTGAAATGAGAATCTTTCAATCAAAACCGAGTCTTAGTATCGTTCCTCCAAGTAATTAAGATCTCAGCTCCTAATTATAATTTTAACGTAAAAACCTAATTTTATCCTCGACATGCCAGAATTTGGCACACTAGTATGCTGTTGTGACGCCTCCAATTTACGTATAGGATTTAACGTAAATTAAGGTGTCTGGATAAGTAATACTTGGCTACTTACCCTCGTACTTAACAAGAATAAAATGCATATATCATGTAATTCGCAGCGGATCTGGTTTTAGATATAAAACTTTCTAAAGATCACATGGAAAATATACTCACAACATTCACGTCATTCATTAATAGCTTAACATTGTACCTTTTTAATATACAAGACCCAAATGGTAGCGCGTTAGCTAAAAAATATATTACATTCTTCCAAAAGATTCTCCTTCACCTCGCTCATTTTCTTTCTTGACCTCGTGGAATTCTCTCCCATAGCAAAATCTATCCATACTAACACTAAAGTCTCGCTGGAGTTGTTGTCCCTGTGGAGTCACGTAAACCCCACACATGGACAATGAGCCATCTAGTTCTAATGTTAACAGCATCCTGTACGTTGCCTCTCCTTAGCAAAAGTGGATGCGTCAAGGCTCCAAACTCCTGTAGGTTGATTACTGATAGGAGGTCCGAAAGAAACAAAAGAAATATTCATATAAGGACTATAGTCGGAGAGTCCCTCAGGACTCCCCCAAGTCTCCTACTTCATCGGGGCTTTCCCCTTGCTGGTCATTGAATCCTGTATATAGTTGATATGCACAAAAAAATATAGAACCACAAAAGAGTGAGATTTCCTTTGAAATCTTAGTAAGTACATAAGCAGCTTAAAAGAAACAGGGAAAAAGCAACCATGATATTATCACCACTGAATGACTAGGAAAATTTACCCTAAGATATACATCATAAGACCACTGTCTAACTGGTACTTTTCCTGACTCAACCGAATATGTAATCTTATATGGAATTACACCGTTTCCTTAAAAGTTCTTATTCTTTCTTATCACTGATGGGCGTTACGTCTCGCCGTCCCCATCACATATACTCATCAATCATCCAGGCGTTACGTCTCGCCATCCCCGTTGTGATGAGTCTCGTGTCAACCTTCCGGGCGTTACGTCTCGATGTCCCCGTCTTAACACGAAACATATACATATATCACTGCGGGCGTTACGTATCGCCATCCCCGCTATTCAGATCAGTCTCATGGGCGTTACGTATCGCCGTCCCTGTCGGCACGTCAGTCATCCGGGCATTACGTCTCGCCGTCCCCATCACAACGTGACTAACTTATTCTTATACATCATCTTCTTTTTAGTAGTTCCTTTCTTATTCATACGAGTTTTTCACTTATAACCCTTTCCATTTGGAACACCGATTTTATTCCAAGAAAACCCTGAGTCTAAGCAAAACAGGGCATCTCCCTTGAGCGGGTGTCGAGCGATCATCAAAAGTCACGGGTTGGAACTCGCTCGAGCGGGTGTCGAGCGAATATCGAGTGAAGTTACGGGTTCGAACTCGCTCGAGAGGAGTATCAAGCGATACTCTAGCGAGGGGTCATATTTTGCCTTCGCTCGACCCACAGGTTGAGCGATGGTCGAGCGAGATCACGGCTTTAGGAGTTTTTCTACTCAGAACATGCCAATCTTTTTACTATACTTTATTTGGCTTCTTAAAAACTTAAATCTAAGTTCTTAAAATTCTATTGAACATTTTTTACAAGACAATTTAAATCCAACCTTACTCATATGTCACTTTGTCACTTAATCATGTTCTTAAAAGTTCAATACTAGTAAACATAATTCAATCACTTCAATAAACCATTTCCATGCTTAAGTTAAGCTAGAATATGGACTTACAAATTCTTCAAAGTTCAAGAGAATGGATCCAACCAACTTCTTGCAAGCTTTTCCCCAAACTCAATCACTTAGCTCACAAAGGAAATCTTTAAGGGTTTTGGGAGGGTTTTTCTGAAGTTATCTTCCAAAGGGAATGTGTTCTCTCCTTTTAAAGGAGCTTATAAAGCTCTCAATGGTGTATTTATAGGATGATGGTCGACCAACATGAGGGGGAGAAGAGGGAAAAACCCTAAGGTACACTAGTTGTCTTTTTGCATGGGTGATGAGGTGTCCACCTAAGCATATTTTATGATGAGGCTTAAGTCTCCCAAATCCTAGGCTTTGCAGCTGGATTAGTCATCCAAGGGCTCACATTTGAGATATTTTTGTTGCCAATTTTGATCCATGGCTGAGGAGTGAGCTAAAGGGATAAGAGGTGAGGTGGCATTTCACCTAACCATACATGCACCTCCCATCTCCAGCCCTTTCCTTGTGTCACATGCCCCTCTCCAGATTTTTACACTCATTTGGTTACTTCATAACTCCCTTAAGTCTCTATTTAACAAGTTCTAGAAGGCCACTTCTTAGTTTAGTTAGGGTAGAGCCAAATCTGACCCACTTAGTCACCTATCAACTAGATTTTGGCTCTCCTTGTGTTTCCATCACACTAACTAACCAATTAGCTTCCAAATCAACTTTCCATCCATTTACAACTATCCCTACACATGTCCTAATCCCAGAAAATTTCAAAACCAATTGCCTAATTAGTTACGTGCCTCAAATTAGTTTACTTCATCCAACTCGAGTTCCATTTAAGCCAATTCCAGAGCTGCCCACTTGATTCCCAAATAAGTTATTGATCCCTTCTAAATCTCGAAAAACTTAAAAAATATAAGTTTTAGATCTATCTCTCAAGGTTATATAAAAATTTGAATCACCTCATTTGGACCTCATATGAATAACTTATGCTCATTTCACTAAAACTCAACAGATTAATCCGAGAATGCATAATTCCCAATACCAAGTGTTATCTCATATTCCTCAATTAAATCTCCCACTCTATTTCCCTAGAAAATAAATACATCAAATAAATTTCCTTAAAGTAATTTCCATAAAATAATTTACCTTAGAAAATTTGGGCTGTTACAACTGTAGTAAAAGTGTCCACCCTGGTGCATCAAGGAAAACGTGGATTGACTTAATTCTTTGGAATAAAGTTCTGACTCATCAGCTCATGTTCAGAGCAAGAATTTTTCTATTACTATTTTCTTGTGGAGCAGACGAGGATTTCATTTTGTTGGAGCGTTTCTTACCTTTAATGCTCATGAATATATAGTTGTGATAATTAAAGCTGGTTTGCAGAAATTAAATAATGCAAGCTAGGAGCTTCTCCTTACATCTTCTTTGAAGCCTAGAATCGTTTCCCAAATTTACAATCTACTCGAGTACCTTTCCCTCTCCCATGGACAATCAACGACGGTGGCATGGAGGAAGATCTTATCAACTGTTGTGAAGGACTGAAGTTGATTGAATCTGAAAGGAAGGAAATCACTTTATTAGATGAAGATCTGCTTCTCTTCAACGAAGCAAGTAATCTAAATCTAGCCGCCCTAGTTGTTGCAGAAAAGGGAGTTAACAAAAGTGCGTTTAAGACCACGATGACTAACGCATGGAAACTCCAAGGTAAAGCTACGATTAAAGAC
The DNA here is from genome assembly GCA_036559045.1 of Platycarya longipes. NCBI lineage: Eukaryota > Viridiplantae > Streptophyta > Magnoliopsida > Fagales > Juglandaceae > Platycarya > Platycarya longipes. The sequence continues at coordinate 18,945,717 of CM071789.1, read as the reverse complement.
TTAGGAAGAAACCAATTCCTCCTGGAATTTCAATCGACAGAGGAAAGATCGAAAGTGATACAGGGTTGGCCTTGGGCCTTTGACAAAAACCTGGTGTGCATCCAGGAATGTGAAGGACATATAGGCCCCCGAGAGTTAATCTTCAACTGTGAGCCTTTCTGAATCCAATTTCATGATGTTCCATTCGCTGGCTTAACAAGAGAATCAGTGAGAAGATCGGAGAGTCAATAGGGGAAGTCATCTTGATGGACGTTGATTCAAACGGAAGAGCCTGGGGAAGTTTTTTACTAGCAAAGGTCCTAATCGATATTACTAAGCCACTACCTAGAGATAGCATTCTGAACTTCGGAGGTACTCGAAGGTGGATCAACTACCGATATCAAAAGATGCCGAACTTTTGCTTCCAGTGTGATATCATTCAACACGCTCAAGCTGGTTGCTCCAAATCTAATACAAATGGAAGTACCAGAGATTTCCAAACACTACAATATGGGCCATGGATTCGTGCTAATGCATCGGTCAAAACAGAGGCAATCTCTTCCTTATCCTTTAGCAAAAGCAATGAGCAAGGACTACCGAAAGAGCAAGGATATCATTCCAATGACTTCTCGATCGAAGGTAGTGGTTCTCACAGTATGGCAAGGGTGCAAAGCTCGAAAGCACATTCTTTTACCTGGTTTGTAAGAGAGGAAGGACCGGACATAGAAAATATAGCCGTTGGTGATAAATTCAAAAGCAGCAAGAGACCGGTTACTCCAGACATACCTGACACACACCAACTGTTCGACTCAATGCCTAAAAAGGCTATAGAGGCAGCAGTCAACATATGCATGCCATCTCAGCTTCCAACTAAGGCCACCTCAAGTACACAGTCGCTTGGAACAATTTAGAACGCTCAACAACAAGAAGCCCAAGACCTGGACATGGCCATCATCTTCTCTGCACATCAGGTCAACTCTTCTTACTCCTCTTTATCTGCAGTTGTAGATACTTAGTTGTTAAACCCATCCCCTCTAATTGGAAGTGTAGAGCTAGGGGAAAGTTTACTGGATTTCCCATGCCTCTACTCCATTCACTAACCAAATTGGGTGTTAAAAAAACCAGTAAAAAAAGACAAGGAAGCCCGAATGGGAAATTCTCCAATAGTCCAAGAGACTCAAACATTCCTTATTGGCAGAGGCTATTCTACAGCCCTGCCAATCTCCATGAATATCATGTGTTGGAGTTGTCGAGGTTTGGGGAATCCTCAAACAGTTTGCGAGCCCCACCTCTTGGTGCGGCAAAAATCCCCGAACCTAATTTTCCTAATTGAAACTAAATGTAGGAGGAAAAAGATGGAATCAATTCGGAACAAATTGGGTCTTGTAATAGTTTTATTGTTGATTGTTTAGGGAGGAGCAGTAGCCTCGCCGCCCTCTCGTCCAAAAATTTTAATTTTGAATTGCAATCTTATTCTCTTTATCATATTTCTCTTAAATTTGCTATCGATATTGCTAATGATTTTGGTATGGTGACTGGATTCTATGGCCACCCAGTTACGGCTAAAAGAAAGGAAGGATGGGTTGCTAACAATCCTCAAACCCAATCTGACCATCCCTTGGATATGCATAGGTGACTTTAACGAAATTATCTCACAAGATGAGTCCTCCAGTCAGCGTCAAAGACCCCCCAATCGATGGATGGTTTTAAAAGTGCACTAATAGAATGTGACTTAGGGGATCTCGAATTTAAAGGAACCAAATTCACCTAGTGCAATAATAGGCCGGGTACAGACTTTTTCAAAGAAAGATTGGATAAATCCTTTCCAATGGAGCTTGGAATAATCTATACCCCATCTCTTCGGTGTATGTGCTTCCAATTCAGTGCTCCGATCATTGCCCCTTTATCACTACTAGCAGTATGTTCGATCTAAGGGCTCATGCAACCAGGAAAATATTCAGATTCGAAGCTGCCCTCTCAAAGTACCCGAAGTGTATTGAGGTGATTGAAAGAGTTTGGCATAGGGCAACTAAAATGGGTTCCAACGTTGATATTACCAGAAGAGGGATCGAAAGATGTGGCTATCAACTATGAGAGTGGTATAAAGAAGAAAGGATCACTAAACAGATTCAGGCAGGCAAAAAGGGAGGACCTTAGACTACTACAGACTGACATCACCGCATAGAATGTGGATAACATCAAGATATTGCAAAAAGAAATGAATGATATCCTTGAAGAAGAAGAGGTCACTTGGAAGCAAAGAGCAAAATAGAAATGGCTCCATGAGGGTGACATAAATACCAAGTACTTCCACAAGTGTGCTACCCAGAGAAAACAACGGAATACCATTAGGAAGTTTACTAATGAGAGAGGCCAAACTTGGGATACCCCTAAGGAGATTGGCCAAGAATTCCAGTCCTACTATACGTAACTGTTCTCGACCACTAATCCTTCAGATATTGAAGAGTACCTTACAGATATCTCCCTTAGTGTCACTGCTGATATGACCAGTACTCTCACACAAGTCTATAGCAAAGAGGAAATGGAAGGGCCATCTTTGATATGAACCCCCTAGGTCCCCGGGCCCGGATGGGTTACCAGCTATCTTCTACCAAGACCATTGGAACATTGTGGGTGATAGAATTATGGCCACGGCATTAGATCTCCTTAACTCAAGATCGAGCCTCAGAAGCATAAATCAAACTTTCATCTCTCTTATACTAAAGAAACATGTCTCTAGGCTGGTTACGGACTACAAGCCCATAAGTTTGTGTAACGTGTTGTACAAAATCATTGTCAAAGTAATCTCCAACAGGCTCAAGCATATTCTCCCCCAGCTGATCTCGCCTACTCAAAGTGCATTTGTACTAGGCAGGCTAATCTCTGACAATATTGTGGTAGCCAATGAACTTCTTCACTCGAAGCAGAATAGACTCAAAAGCAAAAAGGAAGGTTACAGGCTTTGAAACTAGATATAAGCAAGGCATACGACAGGATAGAGTGGACATTTCTTTAAGAAGTTATGACGAAGATGGGTTTTGCTTCTTCAGTGGTAGAGTTGATCATGAAATGTGTCGAGACAGTTTCCTACTCCATCATTCTCAACGAGATCCCTCAACCACCCATAAATTCTTCTAGAGGCATCAGACAGGGAGACCCACTTTCCCCCTATTTATTTATTTATTTTGTACTCTAAAATGATTAGTCAATCTCTTTTTATAGTTGAACATAGGGGTCTAATCTCCAGTTTCCCCGTCACTAAATGCTCATTTACGGTGAATCATTTATTTTTTGCTGATGATAGTTTAGTATTTTGCAAAGCTCTTCCTTCTGAGTGGAACAAGATGCATGGTATTCTCAACGACTATGAAATGGCATCGGGACAGAGACTCAGCCTAGAGAAAACATATATCATGTTCAACAAGAATACAAAGGTGGCGGTGCAGCAAGCCATTCTCTTCACGGCAACAATCCAAGCCAAAAGGCCTTTTGAAAAGTATTTGGGGCTCCCCTATTTCATTGGTCGGCATTGGACAAGGGCATTCAACCCAATTTTGGACCGGATAAAAGCCCAAATGAATAACTGGAAGACTAATTTTCTCTCTTATGCAGGAAAATAGATTTTACTTAAAACAGTCATTCAAGCTATTCCAACTTACAACGTGGGGATCTTCAAGATTTCGAAAGGCATTATCAAGAGCTTGAACAAACTAATGCAGAATTTCTGGTGAGGCCAAAAGGAAAACAAGTCCAAATTGCACAGGTTAAGTTGGAAAGGAATGTGAGTAGCAAAAAAACATGACGGCCTAGGATTTATAGATTTTGAATACTTCAACCTTGCCCTCCTTGCTAAACAAGGATGGAGACTCATAAAAAATCCTACATCATTGGCGGACAGAATATTACAAGCAAAATACTACCAGGACAAAATCTTCCTAAATGCCAAGATTAAGAAGGGTGATTCCTTCGTGTGACAAAGTATCATGGCAAAACCCCTCCTCAGTGAAGGCCTTTTGTGGAAGATAGGTAACGGGAACTCCATGCATATATGGAAAGACAAATGGGTTCCTATCCACTCCACCTATAAAATCCAAACCCCACCATCGAACGGGCATTTGTGGTTGGTCCTAAGCTTGAGCTCAAATGTGAGGTACCTATGGTTGTTGAGGATGAAGCAGGTTTATTGGCGCTGTTGTGGGTGTACAACTCGTTCAAATTTGCCTTTAGCGTTGTGATAAACGCCGCTGCCTTCATTGCCTCGAGAACCTCAGTTGCCCACCATTCTACCACCGCCAACTTCAATTGGGGGTCGAAGATCGACGCTATGAACAATAATCTATTTATCTTCTCAACTTGCCCCCCGTATGTATCATATTTGGACTGCATCTGTGATTCCATACCAGATACCAATCCGCTCGAGTTAGCACAACCTTCTTTCAAGTGGTGGTGTAGCATGGAGATCATCTTGCTAAACCACATGTTTGTCGTCGCATATGCGAATCTAGAAACCCGCATCGTGATGTCTTGGAAGATCTGTAAAAAGCTGACAAAGTCAGATACATGTTGCCAATCCGTGCTGTCTGGATCGAGCCCTCTTCCATCAGGCTCCAGCAGGGCATACCTCAGACCCTCATCCTTAATCTACAACCGCTCAAATGTCTTCTAGTACTTTAGTACCACATCCAACATCAGATATGTGGATCGAGTGGGAACATCCAGGCACAACATTTTTTAAGACTCAACCCTAACATGTTCTGCTATTGGCTTGAACTTCCATAGCCTTTGGGGAAAAGCCCTCGCGTACCGTACAATGTTGCAGACTTCACAATGTTGCGAACTTTCTTGATGGAGTCGTCCACATTTTCCATCCCCTTAACTGTTTCATCATTGAAAAATATCTAATTATCATAACAACATAAAAAATGGTACTATTTTCAAAGACTTTAATCATAAAAATATTAAAACATAAAATACAAAATCAAAACCAGAAAGGCTCACCAACGATAAGGTTGATTATATGAGCAGTGCACCGAATATGGATATACTGGTGAATTTTAATCACATATTCTCTCGCTCTCGTATTCTGCATAAACCACTCAATGGCGGTCTCATTGACACTGGCATTGTCAATTGTAATGCATAATACTTTTTGGATGCCCCAATCAACCAGACATTCATCCATCTCTGTCCCTATCGATGCACCTTAATGGTAAACTATTTCTTTAAATCTAATAATTCTCTTTTTAAGATTCCATTCACTATCAATGTAGTATGCTGTGATACACATGTACGAGGTATTCTGTACAAACATCCATGTGTCGGTCGTAAATGACACTCTCTGGTCAGTGGTGGCGAACATCTTCTTCATTTATGCCTTTTCCCTCAGATGCATCTTCATACAATCGTGCATCACTGTATAACGGGATAAGATTGAAGGATGATGAACCAGCTGAATGCTCAAGTGAACATCTCAATCCATGCCAGACTTGGCCTGGAGCACTTTCGTAAAAATGTCTATATTATTAGGCGAGAATTTCCTAGTAGCTAAATGCATCTCCAACATTCTATCCTGTAATTAAAAGAAAACACATATTAAGCAGCAAAATTAATTGAAATACGAACAACAATAAATCATTCAGATATATTTTAATATATTTAATAAAATTAATATTGCTTATATAATTTTCTATAGCGACATGATCTATCCATTCACTACGTTCATTAGTGTGAGCAGCAGCATAGACATGAATGAGAGAAAAAATTTCAGAATCATCATGTTTTTAACAAAAACACATAGCAATTGAGAAATTTAATATTAGTAACTAAATAACATTAAATATCAGAAAAGAATAGAATTACTATAAGTTATTAATTACCATCTTCTCAATAAGGCGGTGGAACGACCTTGAATCAGCACGATGGTGGACAATGAGAGCAGATCTATTATGTGCATTCATCAAACTTAAGCTCTACAAAATTAATTAATAATGTTATTACTAATTTAGAACGAATGTAAATGTAAATAATTAACTAATTTAGAATATCTGATAATCAGGACTTCTGAAAAGATCATAACATTTTACCTAATCATCTAACTTCATTTTCTGGAAAGGGAACTTCGCAGCCTCTTCCAATGTCTGAAACTTCTTCAAGTACTCATGACATCGGCCCTTGCGACATCGAAATAATGTAGCCATCAGTCCGTTCACAGTTCTCACATCTTCGATACGAGTAAAATCCAGGTCGAACTCATCCTAAGGAGTGAATTAAGTAAGTAATACAATATACTTATTGAGGGGGGGAAAATGTAGTTGTAAAGTTGTCTTACCAATACACAGCTCCGAATGTGATCTTTAATTTCATTAGAAATATATTGCCATAATCGCACATAAAATGGAGCATAAGCTCAAACTACTGTACCGACACAAGAGGAAAGTACTGTCGTGCTATTATCCATTCCTCTAGAGGAATTTTCAGGAATTGTGACTTTGATTTTTCCTTGACGTCTACTTTTTTTTAAAGAGATACCCACAAGTACAATCACGACCGCATTGAGAGGACAATGCATCAACTAAAATATATAATAGTATGATATTAGTTATATATGTTAGTAAGTATTAAAATATAATTAATTAAATAGCAACGACATTTTATTACTATTAGGCGACTGGCTCTCCATCTCTTGCATGTTGATTTCTTCAGGAGCACATTCCTCAACGGAGGAGTTCGGAACGAGTTTGAGACTTGGAACACGTGGTACATTTCTTTGTGCTCTTTTTAACGGCATCCTTGAAAACGAATGTTAAAAAAAGAAATTATTAAAATGAAAATTTTGAATTACTTCTTTGGGGTTTGAGGTTTGGGATTTGGAGTTTGGGGTTGAGATTTGAGGTTTGAGATTTGGGATTTGGGGTTTGGAGTTTGAAGTTGGGGTTTGGAGATTTAGGGTTTGGGGTTTGGGTTTACATACTTAGAAAAGAGGCACAAATTGACACACCAATATCCTTAGAAAAACTCACATAAAATAATATGCCAACATGTATTATTACTATAAGACACATTCAAATAATCACTTCTCATCTTTTTTGAAAAATTTTATTACAAATTAAGTAATAATCAAAATAAGCTAATATGCACAATCATTCCCACATAACCTAATATGCATAATGACCAAAATATATACAATCACCAAATATTTTTAATCACTCAATATTTATAAAAATGCACAGATATAACATACCAATAATAATTACCATAAAAAAATATACATGCTTGCAATTGGAAAAAGTCTCACAAAATAGTATAAAACACATTCAAATAATCATCTAACATTTTGCAAACTCCTATTACTAAAATAATACAAAAAAATCCAATATGCACAATGAAAACATTAAAAAAAATACACTTGAAAATAAAACAAATCCAATAATACATGTTTCTCAAATTTCATAATTAAAAAAATATACAAATAACACACACAACTTTAAACAAATAAAAAAAAAAACACAACGAGAAATTAGGAAATATACCTAACAAATCTTCACTAATTTCTTCATAAGGGTTCTACTCTTTTCAACTTTTACACTACCAATCCTTCAAAAAATATATAATGAGCTATTAAAGAAGCTTAGATACTAAAAATCACAAGAGACTTCAATAAATATGCTTTTAAAAACGATTATGTAAAAAAGAAGATAGAAGAATTACACTTGAAGAGCAAAAACTCAATGAAGCTCTATGAGTCCTCACCCACTCTCACTCTCTCTCAACCTCACTCTCTCTCTCTCTCTCTCTCTCTAGCGTGCGTGCGGGGGAAGGGAGAAATGAGTTTCTCCCTCCATTCCGTGCCTATATTTGATTTTTTTTATTTTTATAAGTACATTTGAACGTTATAACTCTAAAGTTCGAACGTACTTAAATTCCTCGATACATTCGAACATGCCCATGTGCTATTCGAACGTCAAAAATTTATGTTTGAATGTTTATCAGAATGCTAGAAAAATACATAAATTCTAAACAAATTATCGAACGTAAAAAAATTACGTTCCAATGTTTTAAAAGTGCGGAGAATTTTTCACACTTTTTTTCGAACGTTGGAACGTAACTAGATTACATTCGAACGTTTTTTATTTTTTATTTTTTAATGATTAAATCTACATATTATTATATTTATTAAACCAAGAAATATTTAAAATATTTACTAAATATATAGTAAATAGAAAAAATAGAACTACATTACCATATTTACCTATAATATAATAATATTCTATTTTAGTGATATTTTATATGCTATAGTAATGCTATAATCAACACCATATAATACTATGGTATTAAGTATTATATAGTGCTGCATCTTAGATTATTTAGTGTTGTAACACTATAGTTAACACTATATAATAAATAACACTATAATATTATATAGTATTAACTAATCATATTTTAAATATCATTTTATATATTTTATCTACCATAGCAACACTATACAATATTTAGTGCTATAGTATTATAGCATGTTGACTATTGTTATATTATCTACAACATTATATAATAATTGATACTATAGTATTATATGGCGTTGGCTCTATATTTCTAGTATAGTTTTAGACACTATAATATAATATATTTAACAGTGTTATAATATATTATAATATAATTTCAATTTAAATTTAAAAATACAAAATTACGTTCGAATGTGTCTGGAAACGTTTGAACGTTTGAAAGTAGAATGTTCGAATGTGTCTTCAAAACGTTAGAACGTATTACGTGTACGTTCGAATGTAGTGGACAGTTGGAAAACAAAATACTTGACTAAACGTTCGAATATAAAACAAGACTACGTTTGAATGTAAAAGCCATCCAAACTTAACGTTCGAATGTAAAAATGATTCATATATAACGTTCGAACGTTCATTAATAAACGTTCGAACGTTTCGTGTATATAAACAGTACCCCGATGGCATTCGAAATTTCACACAATTTCTCTCCACCACGAACAACGCCGTTACCGTCCCCAAAGCCACCACAACTATCACCACATGGTAGGAAACTCTAATCTCGATATTTTTATGTGTTTTTTTAATCTGTTATGAATTTTTTATTTTTAAAAAATTGTGGTAGCCGGAACTTCAACTTGATTTTCCAGCCACACGGGTCTCCATTGGCCAAAAGACCACCGTAGAAAGGTTCCTTGAAGTGTGTACTTCATTTCTCATTTTTACTGTGACTTTTGGCCTTAAAACTCCATAAAATGGGTTTTCAAAGACTCAGCCATTCCCGAATTTACGTTCGAACATTTGCATGAAACGTTCGAACGTAAATTTTTCAAATGAGGAAGACGAATAGTCAGATTCAAACGTATTCTACATACGTTCAAACGTGACTTTTCATACGTTCGAAGGTGAAAAGTCATGCTCGAACATAAATTTGTACGTTAAAACGTGACCCAAACAACGCTGGAAGACCAAGAGTTACATTCCAACTTATATTTGTTACGTTGGAACGTAACTTTGACAATGTTGGAACACGAACAGTCACGTTTGAACGTTGGAAGCCAAAGTCACGTTTGAATGTACTCACAGATCCCTATTTTAATTCTTAATTTAATTTTTATTGCCTCTAATTTCTATCTTATTTGTGCAGATATAATATGGTTAAACAACCAAGAATTACGAGAAAGAGGGGCCGAGAAGGAGCCTCGTTATATTGGATTGAGGCTTGCACAGTTACACCGAAGTGGAAGGTATTGATTAATGAGTTTGACTCGTTACACTAGCAAGGGAGGAGCCTCAAGTAGGTATTCATGGACAAGGGCTGGCCCCCAATATGCTTGTTGAAGGGTACCATTTACCCGAGCATGGTCCACGAGTTCTATGCGGCCGTGACTACACTGCCGGTCGATGGAGACTCCCACACTATCGAGGTCCGCAGGGTGTAGTTGAGGGTCTCGGCGGATGTCATCACCGACCTGCTGTAGTTCCCACGACTGCAGCTACAGCCGATAGCAGAGTAGTCGATGGAGGATGTAGCTACTGTACCTGCCTCGCCTCCTGATGCTAGCATGGCAGCATTCCAGACTGGCACAGTTCACTCCACGAGCAGTCACGACATCGGCTTCGACTCAGGCGACGATGCTGAGTCAGAGTAAGAGCGTCCTCAGCAGAATGAGGATTTCTACATCCTCACTGGTAAAGACTGGGAGGCGCACGAGATGTCAGACATGTTCAGGCAGAGTACGCTCGAGGGGTTCTTCCGTATGTTGCATCTGATCGTTGCAACAAAGGTGGATCCCCTGGCACACACGGCGACATTCAGCCGGACACGCACCCAGTTTCTTATCCGCCATGGGTGATATTTGAAAGGATCCAGTACGAGGCATGCATTGTCTCAGCGGACAACCTCTTATACAGAGTTATCATCACCCGACTACTCCTAGCTGTAGAAGTGCAGCCTCGGGTCTCGAAGGCAATGCGGCAATAGATAAGCCCTATCAGCATCCACACGTATAACCGGAGTTAAGGGCAGAGGAGGCGTGTGCCTCCGCCTATAACAGATTTGGTTCCACCTCTCCAGCGTCAGACCGTCCAGCCTAATCCCACTGACATTGCCGACACTAGTGGAGAGCATCGTGCAGGACAGACTTGTTGAGACTCTTTCAAAAGCCACCCAAAAACAAGCCACGCAATATAGCTTAACAAGCCTGAACAAGCCCATACCTGGGCCATGCACTCAGCCCACCAATGGCCATGCCTATGCATGGGCCACCCCAGGCCAGCAAGCCCATGGCCCAGGCCAGCCGTACCAACTGAACTAGCCAAGCACCAGCATGCCCATGGCCTATGCCAAGGGCCATCCTAGGCCATCCAAGGGTTAAGTCTGGTAGAGTCATAAGTTAATTAGGATTTTATCTTTTTATGGGACTCATTAGGAGTCTCCAACTTGTCATAGTTTAATTAGGATTATATTTTATCTTTTTGGGACTCATCAGGAGTCTCCGAGTTGTTTTTTTTTTTTACAAATAGGACCTTAGGTAGCTTATTTTACATCTTTTGAACAGACATATTTTCCTAAAGAGAAATAGATTTGTTTGAGAGATCATCGTAGTGCTGTTGCACTTGGGCTTCTAAGGTGAAATTCGTGAATCCCTCGGAGAGGATTACACCATGCAATTCGTGAATTGATGTGTTCCATTTATCTTTCATTCATCACTTTACAATTCGTGAATAGGTGGTGAATAGTCTATCAATCTTATGAGTAATTTCTTTTCCACATTTATCTTTCATTGTTCATCTATTTTCTAGTTTGTTCTTTTGTTTTCTCATACTTTTCCACATATCATAATTATCATAAATATTGTTCTTCGTGTCTTCTGATTTCCATATATCCAAAAATACCAAAAAGAGTTTTCCTTTCATAAATCCAAAAGTATCAAAAAGAGTTTTCTTTTCATTAATCCAAAAATACCAAAAAGTGTCTTTTTCTTCTAATTATCAATCTTAGCCTAGAAAACCATTTTCTCTCTCACCAAACACATCCATCTTTACCATCAACCCCTAATATCGAAAATCACCCTTGAACCTCTCTAGAAAATACTTTCCTACCTCCCAAAATACCTTTGGCCAAAATCCCTAGCCTAACCTTAGGGTTTCTTACACTTTGGAAACCTTAAAGCAAAACCTAATCCAACTCCAACTTCTAATCTTTATCCAATCCAAACACATTATCCCCCCATCTTATTCAAATTTAAAATTCAAATCCAAATTCAAATTCAAATTCAAATCCTTAGACCAATACATCTTACAACCAAATACAAGAGACCTTTTCCACAACCAAAACTCATTCCCAGTAGGACTCCTATAATTTAGGAATCTTAATCACAATCCAAGCCTTGACCAAAACTTATCCTAAGACAACCTTCTTACATCCTAATCTCATCCAAAATACAAAACTCTAAACTTATCTTCTAAATCTCGAAATCCCTTTGACCCTTCACTAAAACCCTAGCCTTTATACACCTTATAAGCCATACACCTTACCAAAAAAATCCTAACACATAAGCCTACCCAAAGAACATTCATTTAACCTTTTTTCTCCATAATCTACCACTTATACCACCATATATCCTTACCCATACCAAATCCATTCATAAACAACATAATCTCATAACCATAGGAACTCAAGAAAGCTAAAAAAGGGCCTAAATCAGCCAAATCGGCGAGACGTGCCACCTGTTTGGGTCAGACAAACACAAGAGGAGGGTGAATTGGGTTATAAAAAAATTAACACTTATAAACCAAATACATAATGTAAAATATAAATAAAATACGAAGCAGCAGGAAATATAAAGAGTAAGGGCAACAAGAAGCAAACTCAGTATTTTAACGAGGTTCAGCCCCATTGCCAACGTCCTCGCCTCAAGCTACCCCTTGAGGATCCCAAATTCACTATTCAATCTCTTTCAGGTGGAGATAGAACCCTATTACACCTTTGAGCAATACCGCTACAAAGAATCCGTGTAGAACACCCTCTACACTTGCAATCACCTTACACTTAGTAATTCAACTATTCCCTGTGTAGAACACCTTCTACACACACAATGGTTATACGCACCCTCTTACAAATACAAAATTCGATAATGGGTAGGTTATCAAAATACACTCCTCAATGAGTGAGATAAAAATAATACAGCGCAACTTATATCTCTCTCAAAATGAACAAAGATTAAGGTACATAACTTAGAGAAAAAAAAATTAGGGTTTTGAAAGAATGATACAAAACTTAGCAATTAATGTGTAAGTTCTTGTTGTAATTTTTACAAAACTCAAGTCAGCTTTTTATAGGCAAATGAATCTTCATATTCAAATTTGAAAAGGTTCACATGTCAAATAAGAGTACTGTTCACTTTTCAAAAGATTCAAATAAAAACATCTTCTTTTTATATTTGTCAAAGACAATTCCATTCATTTTTCAAAGAAATCAAATCAAATCTTTTACTTTTCATACATGAAAAAATAAGCATGATTTATTTTTCAAATCAAATCATCTTCTTTTTGCATATGTAAAAAAAAGTACAAAATCACTCTTCAAGATTTTCAAACAATACATGTACTTGTTAAAGATGACAATCAATTATCTTATAAATTCAAATCTTTATGCATATGTGGAAAAAAAAATCGAAATTAAATATTTTAATAAAGTTATGCAAATGTAAAAAAATACAATTTGATGTTTTATGAGAAAATATTAATTTTGAGTCTTAATCTAATTTCAAATTTTAAGAGATGTACAAAATTACTCTATGGGCTTCATTTGTAGACTTGTTCTTCTTTTTGTTCATACTTGATTTCTTGATATGCTTAGCTCTCTTCATGCGTAGACAACTTGAACTTGAGTTTTGAATTTATTTGTTATCATCAAAATCTATATGTAAATACGAAACTTGAAACTTTGGGTTCTACAATCTCCCCGTTTTTTATGATGACAAATAGTTAGTACAAATCTGCGACTTGCAGTAATACTTAAATTCCCCCTGAAAATATGCGTTAGTTTTTCAAGTAAAATATAGACATGATTCTAGCATATATAACATGGTAGTATAATACTAGAATAAGAATTCTCCCCATTTTGGCATCATTAAAAAGGAATCGCAATTGGTTTCAGTAAAATTTCTTCCCCCGTCCATATTCGACAAAAGCTGTAAAGGCTGAGGCCTAACTTTATCATCTCGAAGCAGAGATCTGCTTGATATTGTTGACAAATGAAATGTTATCGAGATTTGGTGCGGAAGGAGATTTCTTCATGGGTCCGTGTCCGACAAAAGCTGCAAAGGCTACAGGTCTAGCTCTGGCAATTCGATGCGGAAGGAGATTCAAATCCGCTTGACGTTGTTGACAAATGAGATTTTGTAGAGATTTGAAAGCTTTCGATTTCTGTTTAAATAACCATTTTCACCCATCGAATACTCACAAGAAAAATCTCTCATTCCTCATTGATCAAGTATCTGTTTATCCAAAACGACAGAATGATGAAAAAAATTTCTTCTGGTAATCTTTTGAATTTGAACCAAGAACCGTCTCAATCAGTCATCTCTCTCGTCTCATCCAGCATATCTTGTAAGTTTGACTAAGTAAGATTTGAAGAGATGATAGTGTGTCTTATTCTTATTTTCGTCTCTATAAGAGCAATTCTTAGTTTTATCTAATTTGCATCAAATCTTTTTCTTATTTTTGCAATTCGCCTGCATTCTCATTCTACAAATGCCTCGTCAATTTCCCTTCAGTACTTCTTGTGATCAATCTATTTCTGCTTCTATTGTAGGTGCCATGAAGCAACAAGAGACTGATTTAGCTAATAAATCAGATCATGATGCCATTTATGAGCTTGTGGGTCTTGAGACTCGATACTCATCATCTATTGTTACTTTTTCCGCTCAATTGCAGTCCAAAACTCGCAAAATTGAGAATCTTAGCGAGATTGTCTCTGTACTTCAATAACTTGTTTATGAGTCAAACAGAAAAATAGTAGAGTTAAAGCAACAGAATAAGGATTTAAAATCTTTGCTTGCCTCTTCATTTCGACTGCCTAATCATTTAGATGAGAATAACATGTCGATCTATAAAGAGCAAATGCAGTTGAAAGATGAGGCTAGAAGTCTTAAGTTTTTGTAAGTCATTTGAGATAATGAAATAAAAATATTCAACAGATATTTATGGCATGCATCATTCCTATTTCTCTTTTAATCATGCATAATTTATCTTTTGGTAGGGGTTTGTGAAAATGTCCGCCAATTGATTGTGTGTGCTTGTGAATTCTAGTACAATATTACCTTTCTGCACATGATCTCTAAGAAAATGATATCTAATTCCAATATGCTTAATCCTAGAATGTTGTATTGGGTTCTTTGAAAGATGTATAGCACTTGTATTATCACATTTGATTGGAATGTGATTGTACATAAGTTTAAAATCCTCAAGCCGTTGCTTCACATAGAGAACTTGAGCACAACAACTACCTGCAGCAACATACTCTGTCTCAGCAGTAGATAATGCAACAGAATTTTACTTTTTACTAAACCATGAAACAAGTGCATGACCTAAAAAATGACATATTCCACTAGTATATTTTCGATCAACTTTGCAACCAGCATAATCTGCATCTGAATAACTGATAAGAACGAAAGAAGTGTGCTTAGGATACCATAACCCTAGGTCAATGGTACCGGCAAGATATCTAAAAATACGCTTGACTGCAATCAAATGAAATTGTTTTGGAGATGATTAAAAACGTGCACATAAACATACAATGAACATAATATCAGGTCTACTAGCTGTCAAATATAATAAACTACCAATCATACCTGGATATACCTTTGAGTCAACTAGCTTACCGCTTTCATCTTTATCAAGTTTGGTGGTTGGACTCATTGGTGTTCCAATTACCTTCGCACCTTCCATCTCAAACTTTTTGAGTAACTCTTTAATATATTTTTATTGATTAATGAATGTTCCACTTTTTGCTTGCTTGATTTGTAATCCAAGAAAGAAATTAAGTTCTCCCATCATGCTCATTTCAAATTCTTCTTGCATACTCTTAGCAAAATCTTGGTACATATTTTCATTAGTAGCATCAAATATTATATCATCCACATAAATTTGAATTAGATGAATATCATCCTGTTCATATTTGATAAAAAGAGTTGTATCAATTTTTCCTCTTGAAAAACCCTTTTTCAATCAAAAAATCTCTAAGCCTCTCATACCAAGCTCTAGGAGCTTGTTTGAGTCCATATAATGCTTTTGTGAGCTTAAAAACATGATTAGGAAAAATATGATTTTCAAAACCTGGAAGTTGCTCAACATATACCTTTTCATTTATAAAACCATTTAAGAAAGCAATTTTAACATCCATTTGAAAATGTTTGAAATTTTTATAACATGCATATGCAAGTAACATTCTAATAGTTTCTAATCTTACGACAGGGCATACGTTTCATCATAATCGATTCCTTCCTTTTGATTGAAACTTTGGGCTAAAAGTCGAACCTTATTTCTAGTGATGATTCTAGACTCATCTTTCTTATTTCTAAAAACCCATTTTGTTCCAATAACAACATGATTTTTGAGTCTAGCAACAAGTGTCCATACATTATTTCTTTCAAATTGAATTAGCTCTTCTTGCATAAGCTAGAATCCATGATTCATAAATAAGTGCTTCATCAATATTTTTGGGTTCAATTTGAGATAGAAAAACAATATGATTACAAATATTTCTAAGAGATGATCGAGTATTTATACCTCGTGAAGGTTCTCCAAAAATTTGTTCCACTGGATGATCTTTCACATGTTTCCACTGTTTGGTTGCATCTTGTACTAAGTCTTGATGATCTTTCTTGGTGTCTCCATGTTGGACTTCTTCCATTATATTCTCTTTGTTGAGATTGAGATTATTTGTGTTATTTGTACCTTCTAATTCTTCATCAATATATTTTTTGGATAGTAGAGGGTTAGATTCATCAAATACTACATGCATAGATTATTGTACAGTCAAAGTCTTTTTATTGAATACTCTATAAGCTTTACTATTTATTGAATACCCAAGAAAGATACATTTATCAGATTTTGCATCAAACTTTCCTAAATTATCTTTGTCATTAAGTATAAAACATTTGCATCCAAATACATAAAAGTAACTAGTGTTGGACTTTTTCTCATTCGAAAGCTCATAAGGAGTTTTATCTAATTTAGACCTTAACATAACTCTATTTATAACATAACATGCAGTACTTACCGCTTCGGCCAAAAAATAACTAGGTAAACTATTTTCATTAAGTATTGTTCTTGCCATTCCTTGAAGAGATCTATTTTTCCTCTCTACTATCCCATTTTGTTGAGAAGTTCGAGGAGCAGAGAAATTATGCAGAAAACCATTTTCATCACAAAAGACTCAATATCTTTATTGACAAACTCTTTCCCTTTGTCACTTCGGATGTTTGAAATAGTATAGCCCTTTTCACTTCGGATGTTTGGTAAATTCATTATGTGCCTCGTATTTATGAGAGAGAAAGATGACCTAAGTATATCTAGAGAAATCATCAACAATAACAAATGCATAATATTTTCCTCCCAGACTTGCAACCCTATTTGGTCCAAAACGTCCATGTGTATTAGTTGCAAAGGCCTAGTAGTGGAAATATATTTCTTAGTTTTGAAAGAAGTTTTTGTTTGTTTACCAAACTGGCATGCATAACAAATTTTATCTTTAAAAAAGTTTATTTTTGGCAAACCTCTCACAAGATCATTTTTTGAAAGTTTGGAAATAAGTTCCATTTTTGCATAACCTAACCTTTTATGCCATAACCAACTATTTTCATGTTGAGCTGATAAACAAATAGAATTTTGTGAGGCAATTATTTTAAATTCGATTGTATATACATAATTGTTTCTAAAAGTAATAAAACAAACATTGCAATCATGATTATTCAAAATAATGCACTTATCCTTTTTGAAAGTAACTGTAAATCTTTTATCACATAATTGACTTATGCTCAAAAGATTATACTTTAGACCATCAACAAGTAGAATATCTTCAATTATGAGAGAAAAATTCTTACCAACTTTACCTATTACCATGATATTCCCTTTTGAATTATCTCCAAATGTCACGTGTCCTTCTTCTTTAGAAGTGAGATCAATGAATTTAGTTTTGTCTCCTGTCATGTGTCTTGAGCATCCGCTGTCTAAAAATCATTTACTTTTACTTATGGAGGACTTCATGCATACCTATAAAAGAAATTAAAATAATTTTTATTGGTACCCAAGTTCTTTGGGTCCTTTATTTATTAGTATTAGAATAAACATGATTCTTTGGTACCTATATGGCCCTAATAGTCATTGTATATCTTCTTCTAATAAGACAAGCATAATAATTATGACCATTTCTATTGTAAAAATTACAAATAACATGTGACATATTTAAAAATTTTGAATGATAATATTTTTCTTAAAAAAAGTTATTCTTATGAAAAGAATTTTGAAAATCTGATTTTAATTTAATAGGTTTATCAAAAAAAAATTTATAAGGTTTGAATTTTTCTTTTGGCATGTATCACAAACCTATCTTATCAAAAACACATCTTTGACTACCAAGAAGTTTTTCAAAATTTCTTTTTCCATTTGTAAAGTTTTCAATAATCTTTTCTAAATCAATCACTTTCTTTTTCAACTCATCATTTTCATCTTTTGAAACTATATTTTCTTTTCTTAAAACATCAATTTCATTTGTTAAAGAAGAAGTTTTCTTTTTTCAA
Organism: Platycarya longipes; assembly: GCA_036559045.1. Lineage (NCBI taxonomy): Eukaryota > Viridiplantae > Streptophyta > Magnoliopsida > Fagales > Juglandaceae > Platycarya > Platycarya longipes. The sequence continues at coordinate 18,927,437 of CM071789.1, read as the reverse complement.
AGCGGTATACTTGATACCCAATTTTTCAAGTTTCTCATATACCTCTTCCAAAACATTTTGCAACTCTTCATAAGAAGAATTTTTAGTATTTTCAGAATTTGTTACCTCAAAATCATCTTTAGCCATGAGACAAAGATTTGCAGATTCTTTATTGCTTGCGTCGTTGTCTGAGCTACTTGAATCATCATCCCATGTAGCTTTCATTACTTTCTTGCCTTTGTATCGATCTTTCTTTAGCAGGAGACAATTTGCTTTGATATGTCCAGACTTTTTACATTTATAAAAAATTAATGAATCATTTTACCTTGTTGGAAAATGTTTTGAAAGATTTCCTTGGAGGAGCTTTATTTTTCTTTAAGAATCTCTGAAATCTTCTTGTGATCATTGCAATTTCTTCATCTTTATTATCGCTTTCCTCGTCTTCATTGCTTTCACTTTCATGGGGAACATTTTTGAGTGCCAAACTCTTCTTTCATTTTCCTTCTTATTCTTCTCCTTTTTTCAACGTGTACTCGTGGATAATAAGTGACCCAATGAGTTCATTTACTTCGAGTTTTTTGAGATCTTTAGGTTCAAGAATCGGCGTCACTTTTGATTCTCAATGTTTTGGTAGAGAGTTGAGAATTTTTCTTACTATCTCCAAGCTAGAATAAATTTTTCCAAGAGTTGTCAAGCTATTTATAATGTTAGTAAAACGAATATACATAGAGGAGATAGATTCATCATCAATCATTTTAAACATTTCATATTCATGCGTAAGAATATAAATTTTTGATTCTTTAACTTGTGAAAGTTCTTTCATAAGTTACTTCCAAATTATCCCAAAATTTATTTGCTGTCCTGCAAGTCATTATTCTGTTAAATCCATTGCCATTGAGAGCATTATATAGTAAATTCATAGCCATTCATTATATTTACTATATAAAGTCTATCATCTTCACGATCAAACTTTTCTTCTTCCTTGTTGACCTTTACTCCATCAACAATTTTTGTTGGAATATAAGGTTCATGTACAATACATTTCCAGATTTCTCGACTTTGAGACTAAATAAATATTCTCATTTTAGCTTTCCAGAAAGTATAATTGTCTCTACAAAATAGCGGAGGCCGACTACTGGATTGACCTTCAGCGAATGTAGCTGCAACGTTAGCCATATGATCTTAACTCAACAGATAATTAATCTTATAATAGAACCATTGCTCTGATACCAATTGTTGCCCAGATGACTAACACAAGAGGGGGGCGAATTGGGTTATAAAAAAAATTAATACTTATAAACCAAATACACAATATAAAATATAAATAAAATACGATGCAGCTAAAAATATAAAGAGTAAGGGCAACAAGAAGCAAACTCAGTATTTTAACGAGGTTCAGCCCCACTACCTACGTCTTCGCCTTAAGCTACCCCTTGAGGATCCCAAATTCACTATTCAATCTCTTTTAGGTGGAGATAAAAACCTATTACACATTTGAGCAACACCGCTACAAAGAATCCGTGTAGAACACCCTCTACACTTGCAATCACCTCACACTTGGTAATTCAACTATTCCTTATGTAGAACACCTTCTACACACACAAGGGTTATACACACCCTCTTACAAATACAAAAGCTGATAATGGGTAGGTTATCAAAATACACTCCTCAATGAGTGAGATAAAAATAATACAGCGCAACTTATATCTCTCTCAAAATGAACAAGGATTAAGGCACAAAATTTAGAGAAGAGAGAATGAGGGTTTTGAAAGAATGATGCAAAACTTAGCAATTGATGTGTAAGCTCTTGTTATAATTTTTGTAAAACTCAAGTGAACTATTTATAGGCAAATGAGTCTTCATATTCAAATTTGAAAATGTTTACATGTCAAATAAGAGCCCTATTTACTTTTCAAAAGATTCAAATAAAAATATCTCATTTTTATATTTATCAAAGACAACTCTATTCATTTTTCAAAGAAATCAAACATAATCTTTTACTTTTCATACATGAAAAAATGAGCATGATTTATTTTTCAAATCAAATCATTTTCTTTTTGTATATGTCAAAAAAACACACAACTACCCTTCAAGATTTTCAAACAAAGTCATCTATCTTTTGCATTTATCAAAAAAACACACAACCACCCTTTAAGATTTTCAAACAACACATGCACTTGTTAAAAATGACAATCAAATATCTTACAAATTCAAATCTTTATGTATATGTGGAAGAAAAAATTCGAAATTAAATATTTTAATAAAGTAATGCAAATGTAAAAAAATGCAATTTGATACTTTATGAGAAAATATTAATTTTGAATCTTAATCCAATTTCAAATTTTAAGAGATGTACAAAATTACTTTATAAGTTTCATTTGTAGACTTGTTCTTCTTTTTGCTCATGCTTGATTTCTTGATGTGCTTAGCTCTTTTCATGCGTAGACAACTTGAACTTGAGTCTTGAATTTATTTGTTATCATCAAAATCTATACGTAGATACGAGACTTGAAATCTCGGGTTCTACATAAACATAACTTATAAAATGTTTATCTACTATAATAACATCATACAATACTAAGTGTTATAGATAGTAGACTATTGTAATACTATATAACATATTATATAATAATTAATACTATCGTAGTATGTGCTATTGGCACTGAAGAATTTTATTTATGTTTTGGAGTATATAATATAATATATTTACTCGTGTTATAATATATTATAGCATAATTTTAATTTTAATTTTAATTTAAAAATACAAAACTATGTTCGAATGTGTTAGTTTAACATTCGAACATTTTTATGAAACGTTAAAACGTTCGTAGGGAACGTTCGAATATAAAGAATACTTGGGCAACAAATACTCAACATGAATGTTCGAACTATAGGTAGATGACATTCGCACGTTTTAACAAAATGCTCGAATGTTAAACGTTTACAGTATATTTACAGTAATTCCGATGATAGTCAGCATTTTCACCGAAACTCCCTCATTTCTCTCAAATTCTCTCCACCACGTACACTGCCTTAACTGTCACCAAAGCCAACGTAACTGCTACCGTTACCAAATTCTCAAATTTTCTCAACCACGCACGACTGCGAGTGGGGACGTGCCACTGGCTTGGGTCACGTCAATGTTCGGACAGCTACAGGTGTACATTGATCGACAGCTCACTACACAAATTTTCGTGATCATTGCACATGTGGATCAGGCATTGAAGTAGCTGTCCACTGATATCTCGACCTTGCATCTCAAGGTTGAGACTTTGCCTGATGAGTTTGAGGCATTAAAAAACAGCATCTAGTCCCACAATTTTATGTTTTTTTTTTAAAATTTTTTTGTATTTTGTTTTTAATTTATGTACAAAGACCACTTTCTAGATTAATGTATATATTGTTTTTTTTTTTTGTCTATTCTCAATTTTTTTTAATATTAGCTTATATAAATTTAATTTTAAATCATCACAATTCATATCTTTCAGAAATTCAAATATTTTATAATTTAATGGAGTAAAAAATTTTGTATAATATTGATTTCAGGGTCTAGCTAGAGTAGAATCTTATTTTAATTTCTTTATATATATTTTTATTCATATTATAATCATCTTAAAATATTTTAAAAAAATAAATATCAATTCAATCCAATAATCAAATCCTATACTATTAAGTAAAGGAAAAAATTTTAAATGTATTAAAATACAAAAGATGTCAAAATAAGATGTCAAAGTTTTTTTTTTTAATATTTAATCTAAACGTTCGAACGTTATTTCATATAGTTCGAATGTTGGCGCAATAAAAATTCACGTTCAAACGTCAATGATCACATAGTTCGAGCGTTCATTACATGTTCAAATGAGAAATCATCTTACTTCGAATGTAACGAAATCCAGCAATTGTCTTTAGTGATGGTTCCAAGAAACTGTCACAAAAAAGGGGTTTTGGTGACAGTTTGGAGACTGCCACAAATTTCAAACCATCACAAAAGCTCAAATTTATTGTAGTGTAGCCATCCCTCCGAGCATGTCTCTACCATTTCTCCATCTTTGGCATCATGGATGTCCTCTAATAGATATTCAAATCAATATTTAATTAGACTATCGTTTACTTGATAATAACAGTTAATAATAATGGATAAGGTAGCAGAGATAGATCCATTTTATATTACCCTTCAATTCTAATAAATGAAAAAAAATGGGTTTATCTTTTGTTTATATATAACTCGAGAAACCGCCTAAGTACTTTAGTTTCCAGTACTGTATTCTTCGCATTCACCCAACCAATAGGAAAGGACTTTGTGATCTATATCTATCTAGTCGATCTAGTGTAGTGAAGCATCCAGCATATCCTACACTTCTCAGTTTTTGCCTTGAACCTTTGTTGGAAGTAGACAAATCACTTGGCTTTGTTCATTGTTGCAATTTCTTTACTTTTCTTGGAAGTACACAACAGCTGGACTAAACTAACTAAACTTAGTCCAATGGTTGCCTTGTTTCTCCTTCAACCGGTTGGCACCAGTTCAAGTCACGGTTTGTGCGCTTTGAAAATTTTATTTTTTTTATTTTTCCAAGCATTACAACGCCTTGCATGCCCCTTGACACTTGCCCATGTGTTGTAGCTTTTCATGGAACACGCCCCATGTTGTGTCACGCCCCTTGAGCCCCAAGGTCTAAGGTGTAGACCGCATGCCTATTGGAGTAGCTCTAGGAGCATGCTTGTGTGATGGGCCATGGGGGCTCTCAATGAAAACACCAATTAATTTTAAGGATCTTGGTCTAGTCCCTAAACATTATGTTCCTCTAGCTCATATCTCCTTGTAATGACCGAAAGAAGCTCTTCTTTTTGCTTGACCTCGGCTTGTTTGTGGCAATGGAGGGTCCCTAGGTTGATGGAGTTATAATATTTAGTGGTGGAATTGATGATGATTTCAAGTTACTACAAAATTTTGGGTCTTTTGCTACCAATTGTTTTTTCACAATATACGATCGTGACAAGAAGTGACTTGTTAACACCATATTGCTTAGTGGGTATAAAACACCAATTATTATCACGATAAGTTATTGGTGGATAATAATTGGTGGCAAAAAAATCATTTGCCACGATAAGACAAGTTATTGCCACAAGGTAATCTCATAGAATTAAGATAGGGCCATAACTTCTTTTTGTAGCGAGATTTAGTTGCCCCAATAAGTGTTATTAACAAAAACCATATTTCCAAGGCAAAAAAGTAGTGGGAACCTAAAATCAGCAGCATAAATAAGATGTTTAAAATTAAATCTCTCTTTTCCTCCTTCCTTTTTTTCCCTCTCGTGTTCTCTCTCTCTCTCCCTGCGACGAGTCTGATCAAACCCATAACAAAAATCATATATCAAACATATCATTTTTTTTAAAAATGATTTTAACTACTTAAAAATACTTTTTAAGTTTCGAGACGCAACCCCAAATAGATTCCAAGTAAAAATATAAACTAAAAGGAAAAAATAATCATAACCATAAAAAATTTATCCGCTAAAAATCCAAAAAAAAAAAAAGCAATTAATGGTCCTTCCAAATTCCATGTAGCTATGTATGCTTTTGATTGGAGGAGGGTTGAACTTAAAATCTTCTCTTTGGAGATATTCATTTTCTTTAAAATATTTATGCCACTTGGAACGACAGTGATCTAGTAAACGAATCTGTTAAACGATTCTGTTACTCATGCATGCGCGCAAACCAGATATATTGACCCCAGATAAATTCATCTAAATAGAAAAAAAAATTACTTTTTTTATTCTGAATTTTTTAATTCTAATATTGTGATATTTCAAGTATTTTTTTTTTAAATTTAAGTGGTTAATTATTTATGCAGCCACTTAATTACAATGTACTACATTAATTAATAAGAATAAGGACGATAAAATGAATGATGAAGAGAATAGATCACTGTCCATATAAGAAAGAAAATATCAACTGAATAAATAAATATGGTAGATAGAAGGATAAAAACTCGTACAATAATATGTGTAGAAGAATAAAGCTAAAGTCGCAATCAAAATCTCCATCGAGGCCGGTTGATTCATTTGTTTTTTTGTTTTTTTGTTTTTATAATTATTTGGTCATTAAAAAAGTTTTTTGAAATGATGTTGTGAATTTTTAATAAAAAATATTTAAGGATGTTCAAAAGAGAAATAGCCTTATGGTTGGGCAATTAATGTTGTGGCGTCTGAATTCCAGGCACGTAAATGCCTATATATATTGTACTGCCCTGGCTTTAAGGTAACGAGGAAATACATACAGGAATCAATTCCTTTCAACCTTATCTTCTCTTAGTGGCATTGTATCGAACACCTATGGTGCATTGCCATTATCATCCTTTCGTCTTTAAGCCCTCATCGATCTTAGCAGCTTTCTTTGGAGCAAATGATCCAGGCAGGCGAAGGAGTACTTGGAAGCTAGCTAGCTTTGTTAACTTGTGATCAGCCAGCCAAAATCAGACTTAATTGTTTTCTTTTTCCCCTTTTGAGGTGCGTATTATTAATTAATTAATTAATTAATTGCTGCATATTATATGATATTTAGTTTTCTCCCTCTTATCTATATTTTCTTCTTCGATCTATCTGTACGTGAAGTAGTTGTAAATCAGGCCAATCAGCTGCCTTATTATATTATATGTTAAATGTACAGTGTGAGATGGATCAGGTAAAATTCATGTACGTACAGTAACATAGATTAACAGGGGTAGTAATTGTTTATTTTATTTTATTCTTTAATTTTCATTTTGATAAATATATATGATCTGGATTATATATATTGGAGATGAATCAGGAATATTTGACCGTATTTTTCAGGCCGTATGACGAACACGAACGGTACAATTAACTATATAGAGGGAGCGATACTGGAGCTTCAACATTTTAGCCACCTGCATCCCTTATTTTTGAGCATCGATGAAGAGGATAGATCATTGTCGTGTGAGCTCTGCTGGAAAGAAGTATCATCAGGTACTCCTTGTTAAAGATATAAAGACGATGGGTGCGATGATAATTTCTACATACATAAATCACGTGCAGAATTACCCCATCAGTTGGAGCACCCATTCCACCCCAAGCATTCTCATACTCTCATGCTAATAATAAAATCTTCCAATTGTGGCAATTGCGGAGATTTGATTTACGCATACCAGTACTCTTGTACTCGTTGTGAGTTCAGTCTTTGCAGGAAATGCGCTTCGCTTTCACAAATTACCACAAAAGTTTATATTCACGATCACCCATTAACCCTTATGCAAAAATTCACCCAATTCATTTGTGATCATTGTGAGGAAGAAGGGAATGGAAGGTTTTATTTTTGTGCTCCCTGTTCATTTATGGCCCACCCGGAATGTACTCTTTCACCATTGGTTGAACGACCACTCATCATAGAGGCTAAGATTCATCCGGACCATCCATTGACTCTTGCGAGAAAATTGATATCATTCACTTGTGATGCTTGTGGGAAGGAAGGCAGGGACATGTTTTACTTTTGTGCCGAATGTTCATATGTGTTCCACCTACAATGTGCTTTCTTACCATTGGATGTCAAAGTTATAAGGCATCAACACCCTCTCAGCCTCAATATTTACTCTGATGAGTCTAACTTTCTAGTTCCAGCCATTAATCGACCATCGAGCCTACATGGTGTTTGCCAACTATGCATTTACAGGGTGGACACAGACTACATGTTCTATTATTGCTCAATTTGTGATTTTGCTGTCCACCCTCATTGTGCCACAAGCGAGGAAGAGAAAGATGAAACGTTTATGCAGAAGTCTAAAGATGAAGATCTATTGAGTCGACAAGTATGTTGGAACATGATGAACATGGGGTTGATCATGAATCCACAGACATGTCATACGTTGTTAAAAATTTCAAACCAGGTGTAGATGGGACTAAAATAGCTGCACAAATCACACATTTTAGTCATGAGCATGACTTAAAACTCATTGACAAGTTTGAGATCAAAGAAAAGTGTGATGCTTATATTCGGTATATCTTTACTCCATATTATACTTGTGCTCAGTGTAGATTCTTTCTTTACAAATCTTGTGTTGAATTAAGACGAACAATGAGACATCCACTCCATCGACACCCTCTTATACTCCTCCCAAGGACAACTTATAGTTATGGTCATTTTGGATGTGATGCTTTTGACAATCGTTGTAATGGCTTCACTTATAATTGTAAAGAATGTAAATTTGACCTTGATGTTTAGCGCAGTTTACTCCCATATAACTTCACACATGATGGTCACGAACATCGACTTATTCTTTTTAGGTCACAAGAACGCAAAAAGTGTAATTATTGTGATTCAAATGAAAAAACCAAATTCTGGTGTGTTGGTTGTGAATTCACATTGGACTTCAACTATTTAACACCGTCGCGTAAAGTATGGTATGGACAACATGAACATCCCTTCACTCTTTGTTATGCTCCAGAAGATGATTCAGGTGAATATTATTGTAATATTTGTGAAGAAAAACGAGATCCAAGACATTAGTTCTACTATTTGTGCATTTATCCTACTCATCTAGAATGTATTCATGAAAAATCTCCAAATATCAAGCCTGGGAAAACTTACACAATTGGTCATCACCATCAACATCCTCTTACTACTGTTCAGAAGACTTACGATGATGGCCGTGATTTCATGTGCAAGGTTTTTCTTCATCCTGTAGAAGATAATTTGGGTTACCATTATCAATGTGCCGAGTGTAATTTCAGTGTTGTTGGCACAAAGGAGGTTACTTTTCTCTTTACTTGGGCCTTTATTTAAATTGAATAGCCCTGCAAGTTACTTTTTTCTACGGTCTACCATATTGTAATAATATATAGGAACAAGAATTGTTTTAATTAAGACTACTCGTGTATGCACTTAATTTCTTGTTTAACAGAGAGATTGGTTTTGATAGTTACTTTTTTCTTGGTTTAATTATTTAATGGTTAATTTTTCCTTCTTTTAATTTTAAAAAAAATGTGGTAATTGTATTTATGTAATTACTTTATTTTTATGAATGAAGATGTAACGTCAACAGGATTAGGAGAAGGTGATCATTAACGTTGGAATTCTCTGTGTAGGGCATTAATTTGTGATCAGTTACAATATATAATAATGCTGAAACTCAATATTTTTGGGACATTAATTGTTCAAGTATTTCCACAGTTCTCAAAGGAAAAGCTTAATCAACGTTACAATTAAACTAATTAAAGAAAAATCACAAGCGTAATTTTGTCCTGCGCCATGACTTTCCTTCAAATAACAAACACAAGTGCTTAAAACATCACTTTTTTGTTTTTTTAAGCAAGATGATACTATAAAGCTAAAAAAATAGAGTCAAGCTCTTGCAAAATATAACACATTAGGTGGGTCTTTCCCACTATGAAATTGCAAAAGGGAACGAGGAATTTGGATAACAGAGATATTACCAAAGGCTTGCGTTGTCGCTGCCCATTGCGCCAAATTATGAGCGCATCGATTTTATGACCGATGAAATTTTGTTCACCTTCTAATAAGAGAAGGATTTTAAGTGATGTTTAATGTCATTCAGGTTTGGATTTAAAATCCAATCTTGAATCTCTGAAGAATCATTAATACATTTAATCACTATATTAGAGTCACCTTCAAGAGTGATATTAAGCATGTTCCTTATTTTTGCTTCTTTTATAGCAATAAGTGCGGCTTCAACTTCACCTATGTTTGGATTGTTGTTTTGGATCTGATCTATTTTTGCAAAAGCTATTCCTCCTATCTTTTACATATGGCAAATATGATACTGTAATTTGCCCTTATCGCTATAACAAAAGAGATGATATAAGATTCTTGCTGGGCACTGTTGCTCTCTTCAATCAAATTGATATAGTCATCTTTTTGTCTCCAAGCTCTGATATGTTTTTGAAACTGTTTTTGAATAGATTCGACACACTGTTGAAGAGAACACTAAATTTGCTCATGGACGATTCGATTTCTCAAATACCAGAAAGGATCCATCATGACACAAGCAAAAAGTTGGAATTTATGATGGTCAGACTCAGGGATCTTAAGGAATTGGTCAGGATTTAAGATGTTATTGACCCAGTTTGAGAAAGACTGACTCCCAAAAACCATGCTATCTATAGGCTAAGATGATTGTTTCCATATTATTTTGGAAAAATAACACTTTAGAAACCTGTTGAATCCAAGATTTCAAGTTTCGTATCTACGTGTATATTTTGATGATAACAAATAAATTTGAATCTTAAACTCAAATTATGTACGCAATGGAGCGAAGCGCACATCAAGTATAAAAGAACAAGTCTACAAATGAAACTCAAAGATTATTTTTGTACATCTCTTGATAAAATTCAAAATTGGATTAAGGCTCAAAAATTTATCTTTTCTCATAAAGCATTAAATTGTATTTTTTTATGCATGACATAAGCATGATATATGCATGACATCATTAAAAGTTTTAATTTGAAAAATTATATTTTGCATGTGCGTGACATATGCAATGATCTCATTAAAAGCTTTATTTTCAAAAATTATATTTTACATGTGCAAGACATATGCAATAACTTCATTCAAAAATTTGAATTTTGAAAATTGAATGACATATGCAATGATTTCATCAAAATTTGAATTTTGAATTTAAAAGATGATTGAGTGTGATCCATTTGTCTATAAATAGCTTACTTAAATTTTGCAAAATCACAACAATAAGAGTTTACACATCTATTGCTAAGTTTTGCATCATTCTTTCAAAACTCTCATTCTCTATTTTCTAAAATTTTGAACCTTAATTCTTGTTTTTTTTTAAAGAGATATAGTTTGAGCTGTATTATTTCTATCTCACTCATTGAGGAGTATACTTTGATAGACTACCCACTATCAACTCTTGTATCAGTAAGAGGTGCGTATAACTCTTGTGTATGTAGAAGGTGTTCTACACAGGGAATAGTTGAATCACAAAGTGTGAGGTGATTGAAAGTGTAGAGAGTGTTCTACATGGATTATTTGGAGCGATGTTGCTCAAAGGTATAATAGTATTCTATCTCCATCTAAAGGAGATTGAATAGTGAATTTGGGATCCTCAAGGGGTAGCTTGAGGCGAGGATGTAGGCAGTGGGGCCGAACCTCGCAAAAATACTGAGTTTGCTTCTTCTTATCCTACTCTTTATATTTCTTGTTGCTTTATATTCTGTTTATATTTTATATTATGTATTTGATTTATAAGTGTTAATTTTTATAATATAACTCAATTCACCCCCCTCTTGTATTAGTCATCTGGGCAACAATTAGTATCAGAGCGAGAGCTCTGTTATAAGATTAACTATTTGTTGAGTTAAGATCATATGGCTAACATTGCAGCTACTTTCGCTGAAGGTCAATCCAGTAGTCGACTTCCGCTATTTTGTAGAGATAATTATACTTTCTGGAAAACTAAAATGAGAATATTTAATCAGTCTCAAAGTCGAGAAATCTGGAAATGTATTGTAAATAGGTCTTATATTTCAACAAAAACTGTTGATAGAGTAAAGGTCAAAAAGGAAGAGGAAGAGTTTGATCGCGAAGACGATAGACTTTATACTGTGAATGTAAGGGCTATGAATTTTCTATATAATGCTCTCAATGGTAATGAATTTAACAGAATAATAACTTGCAGGACATCAAAGGAAATTTGGGACAATTTGGAAGTAACCTATGAAGGAACTTCGCAAGTCAAAGAATCAAAAATTTATGTTCTTATGCATGAATATGAAATGTTCAAAATGAATGATGATGAATCTATCTCTTTTATGTATACTCGTTTTACTAATATTATAAATAGTTTGATATCTCTTGGTAAAGTTTATTCCAGCTTGGAGATAGTAAGGAAAATTCTCAACTCCTTACCAAAACATTGGGAATCAAAAGTAACGACGATTCTTGAAACTAGAGATCTTAAAAAACTCGAAATAAATGAACTCATCGGGTCACTTATTACCCATGAGTACACATTGAAAAGATGAGAAGAAGAAGGAAAGCAAAAGAAGAGCTTGGCACTCAAAGCCATTCCTCATGAAAGTGAGAGCGATGAAGATGAAGAAAGCGATGACGAAGAGATTGCAATGATCACAAGAAGATTTAAAAGATTTTTGAAAAATAAAGCTCCTCCAAGAAAACATTTCAAAAATATTCTAACAAAAATACAGGTAAAAATGATTCATTAATTTGTTATAAATGTAAAAAGTCAGGACATATCAAGGTAGATTGTTCCCTGCTAAAGACAGATTGATACAAAGGCAAGAAAGCAATGAAAGCTACATGGGATGATGATTCAAGTAGTTTAGACAGCGACACAAGTAATGAAGAATCTGTAAATCTTTGTCTTATGGCTAAAGATGATCTTGAGGTAACAAATCTTGAAAATTCCTCTTATGAAGAATTGCAAAATGCTTTGGAAGAGGTATATGAGGAATTTGAAAAATTAGGTATTAAGTATACCGCTTTGAAAAAGAAAAATTATTCTTTAATAAATGAAATTGAAGTTTTAAGAAAAAAAAATATAGTTTCAAAAGATGAAAATGATGAACTGAAAAAAAAAAGTAGCTGATTTAGAAAAGATTGTTGAAAATTTCACAAATGGAAAAAGAAATTTCGAAAAACTTCTTAGTAATTAAATATGAGTTTTTGATAAGATAGGTTTGAGATACATGCCAAAAGAAAAATTCAAACCTATAAAAATTTCTTTGATTAACCGACAAAATCAAAATCAGATTTTAAAAATTCTTTTCATAAAAATAACTTTTTAAAGAAAAATATTATCACTCAAGATTTTTAAATATATCATATGTTATTTGTAATTTTTACAATAGAAATAGTCATAATTATCATGCTTGTCCTGTTAGAAGAAGATATACAATGACTATTAGGGCCATATGGGTACCAAAGAATCTTGTTTCTTCTAATACTAATAAATAAAGGACCCAAAGAACATGAGTACCAAGAAAAATTATTTTAATTGTTTTTGTAGGTATGCATGAAGTCTTCCGTAAGTAAAAATAAATGGTTTTTAGACAGCGGATACTCAAGACACATGACAGGAGATAAACTAAATTCATTGACCTCACTCCTAAAGAAGAATGACACGTGACATTTGGAGACAATTTAAAAGAGAAGATCGTGAGAATAGGTAAATTTGGTAATAAGTATTCTCTCATAATTGAAAATGTTCTACTTGTTGAAGGTCTAAAATATAATCTTTTAAGTATAAGGTAATTATGTGATAAATGATTTGTGACGCCCCCAAATTTCCCTTAAAATAACACGGGAATCGAGGCGTCAGGATGATGACAACACGGGTCACACATCCCAATGACAAGTGTCAAAAGTGTGTGCACACATGACATACATAAAATATAGGTCGCAGCGGATAATAAAATCGATAACTAGGTACCATAATTTTTTTAAATATTTTACAAACCAATTTAATATAAATTCTCCAACAGGAGATTTAATACAGTCATCCAAAAATTAAATTAAATAAATACATATTTATAAAAAGGGGAAAATAAATTTCCCGAGATAACAATTAATATTAATATCACCTTAATAGCAGAGCCATCTCCTCAGGCTCAACCTCTCTAAAGTCTGCATAAAAAAAAAACTACGACGCCAAGATGGCATCGCAGGTAAGTACAACCCAACCAAACCAAAAGACAGAAATACATTAATGCCACAACAACAACCATGAACAATTACCATATGCATGAGGCTTAAAATCATCTTCCTCAAAGTCAATGAAATAACCCCACGCGCCAAAATCCCAATTTAATCCACAATAAAATCCCAATAAAATCACCCATCATTTTCCATAAAATAATATCCTCAAAACCAATCATACCGGGCGTTACGTATCGCCGTCCCCGATATGATATACACACACACCCGAAATCATAATGGGCGTTACGTATCGCCGTCCCCATTACGATCCACACACACTCATTTCATATCGGACGTTACGTATCGCCGTCCCTGATATGAAATGCACACCCAATGACCATAATGGGCGTTACGTATCGTCGTCCCCATTACGATTCACACACACTCATTTCATACCGGGCGTTACGTATCACCGTCCCCGATATGAAATGCACACCCAATGACCATAATGGGCGTTACGTATCGTCGTCCCCATTATGTCATCCACACACTCACACGCTAATCACAACGGGCGTTACGTATCGCTGTCCCCGTTATGACTTAGTCCAAAACCATTAAAATCCGTTAAACTCAATTTAAATCCCAGTTCCCATTCTCAACACATGAATATCCGAAATCATACAAAAATCCACTTTCCAAATATTTCCATGAACATGCGCGTAAATACACAATGCAGACAACCATGCAGCAATTATCTAATATTTAATTAATCCAATCAACCAACAAATACCAACATCAACCAACACATAGCAACAATAATCAAACACAATAACTTTTGATGTCAAAAATATATTTAAATCTTAAAATTCGTTTGGAAAGTACTTACAGCGGTTAAAACGCAAATCCTTGAACAACGCCAATCTGCAGCGTTCGTAGCGGTCATATGTACGTTAAGCTAAAATGCTCGGTTTGACCCCAAAATTTAGGGAGGTATACTTTGAAGGGTGGGGAATCTCATGGAGGTGGTGGTGTGGCGGCACAACCACCGGAAGGTGGCGGATCGGGGTCAAAATGGGTGAAAACCCATTTTCGGGTTTGGGGTTGTACCGGGAAGGTGAGGCAACGGTTGGGGAAACTGAGCTAGGGGGTTGACCGGCTGGGCGAGGGGAGTCTTTTGGTGGTGGTGGTGAGGCCTACGGTGGCCGGACGGCGGCGCGGCGAAGAACAACCCGTTTAAGACTCATTTCGGTTGGAGGGGGTAACCGGCGGCGATGGGTGGCTACCGATGGTGGGTTATGCTCGCCAAAGGGTGGGGAGTCTAGTGGTGGTGGTCGGAGGCCAAGGTGTGGCCGGCGGTGGCCGGAAAATGCAAGGGAATGCAAAATACCCATTTCGGGTAGGGGACTCACGCGTCGGCTAGGGGCTGCCGTGAGGTGCACCACCGGTGCAGGGGAGGTCGCCGGCGTGTGGGCTGGGCGGTGTCGCCGGTGGTTAGCCGACGGCTGCCCTGGGTGGGGGAGAAGGGACGGGCGAGAGGGAGAAGAGGCAGGGGAGGGGGATGGTGCGCGGGTCTGGGACTGAAACAGATGAGGGAAAAAAAGAAAGGAAAAAGAAAAGAAAAAGAAAAGAAAAAGGAGAAAAAGGAAAAAGAAGGGAAAAATGAGTCCAACTAGAAAAACACAGCAAATTAAATAAAAGCTGGCTTTAAATATTATAATTTCAATATCAATAAAATAAGATATTTAAAGCCCATCAATAGAAATAAATTAAACTCAAACGCAATATTAAAATAAAACAATAATTAATATAACGAAAGCAGATCAAATAAACTCACATAATAAAATAAAGGAATTAAATTCCAATCATTAAATTAATTAACTCACATTTAAAATAAATAAGAAAACAACGTAACTCGATATCAACTAATTAATAGCTCAAATAAATATCTTAAACAAATAAAACACAACTAATAATATTATTAAATTAAATTAAAATAATTAACATCGAGAATAAACTAACGTGTAAAAATACACGTAAATCTAGGATCTTACATGATTTACAATTACCTTAAAAAAGGATAAATGCATTATTTTGAATAATCATGATTGCAATGTTTGTTTTATTGCTCTTAGAAATAATAATGTTTATACAATTGAATTTGAAGAAATTGTCTCACAAGATATTATTTGTTTATCAGCTCAACATGAAAATAGTTGGTTATAACATAGAAAGTTGGGTCATGCAAACATGGAACTTATTTCCAAATTTTCAAAAAGTGATCTTGTGAGAGGTTTGCCAAAAGCAAACTTTTTTAAAGACAAAATCTGTGATGCATGCCAGTTTGGTAAACAAACAAAAATTTCTTTCAAAATCAAGAAACATATTTCCATTACTAAACCTTTGCAACTAATACACATGGACCTTTTTAGACCAAATAGAGTTGCGAGTCTGGGAGGAAAATATTATGCATTTGTTATTGTTGATGATTTCTCTAGATATGTTTGGGTCATCTTTCTCGCTCATAAAGATGAGGTACATAATGCCTTTACCAAGCTATGCAAGAGAATTCAAAATGAAAAGGGCTATACTATTTCAAACATCCGAAGTGACAAGGGAAAAGAGTTTGTCAATAAAAATATTGAGTCTTTTTGTGATGAAAATGGTTTTCTGCATAATTTCTCTACTCCTCGAACTCCTCAACAAAATGGTGTAGTAGAGAGGAATAATAGATCTTTTCAAGAAATGGCAAGAATAATGCTTAATGAAAATAGTTTACCTAATTATTTTTGGGCCGAAGCGGTAAGTACTGTATGTTATGTTATAAATAGAATTATATTAAGGTCTAAATTAGATGAAACCTCTTATGAGCTTTGGAATGAGAAAAAACCCAATATTGATTACTTTCAAGTATATGGATGCAAATGTTTTATACTCAATGACAGAAATAATTTAGGAAAATTTGATGCAAAATCTGATGAAGGTATCTTTCTTGGGTATTCAATTAATAGTAAAGCTTATAGAGTATTCAATAAAAAGACTTTGACTGTACAAGAATTTATGTACGTAGTACTCGAAAAAGGGAATACAATGGGAGAAGTCCAATATGGAGACATAAGGAAATATCATCAAGATTTAGTGCAAGATGCAACCAAACAGTGGAAACATGTGAAAGATCATCCAGTGGAACAAATTCTAGGAGAACCTTCACAAGGTGTAAGTACTCGATCATCTCTTAGAAATATTTGTAATCACACTGCTTTTCTATCTCAAATTGAACCTAAAAATATTGATGAAGCACTTATTGATGAATCATGAATTCTAGCTATGCAAGAAGAGCTAAATCAATTTGAAAGAAATAATGTATTGATACTTATTCCTATACCCAAAAATCATGCTGTTATTGGAACAAAATGGGTTTTTAGAAATAAGAAAGATGAGTCTGGAATCATCACTAGAAACAAGGCTCGATTTGTAGCCCAAAGTTTCAACCAAGAGGAAGGAATTGATTACGATGAGACATATGCACCAGTCGCAAGATTAGAAGTTATTCGCATGTTACTTGTATATGCATGTTATAAAGATTTCAAGTTTTTTCAAATGGATGTTAAAAATGCTTTCTTAAATGGTTTTATAAATGAAAAGGTATATGTTGAGCAACCTCCAGGTTTTGAAAATCATATTTCTCATAATCATGTTTTCAAATTCACAAAAGTTTTATATGGACTCAAACAAGCTTCTAGAACTTGGTATGAGAGGCTTAGTAGTTTTTTTATTGAAAAAAGTTTTTTAAGAGGAAAAATTGATACAACTTTTTTCATCAAATATGAAAAAGATAATATTCTTCTAGTTCAAATTTATGTAGATGATATAATATTTGGTGCTACTAATGAAAATATGTGTCAAGATTTTGCTAAGAGTATGCAGAAAGAATTTGAAATAAGCATGATGGGAGAACTTAACTTCTTTGCAAATCAAGCAAGCAAAAAGTGGAACATTCATTAATCAGTCAAAATATATCAAAGAGTTACTCAAAAAGTTTGAGATGGAATGTGCGAAGGTAATTGGAACACTAATAAATCCAACCACAAAACTTGATAAAGATGAAAGCGGTAAGCTAGTTAACTCAAAGGTATATCGAGGTATGATTGGTAGTTTATTATATTTGACAGCTAGTAGACCTGATATTATGTTCAGTGTATGTTTATGTGCACGTTTTCAATCATCTCCAAAGCAATCTCATTTGATTGCAGTCAAGCGTATTTTTAGATATTTTGCCGGTACCATTGACCTAGGATTATGATATCCTAAGCACACTTCTTTCGATCTTATTAGTTATTCAAATGCGGATTATGCTAGTTGCAAAGTTGATCGAAAAAGTACTAGTGGAACATGTCATTTTTTAGGTCATGCACTTGTTTCATGGTTTAGTAAAAAGCAAAATTCTGTTGCATTATCTACTGCTGAGGCAGAATATGTTTCTGCAGGCAGTTGTTGTGCTCAAGTTCTTTACATGAAGCAACAACTTGAGGATTTTAAACTTCTGTACAATCATATTACTATTAAATGTGATAATACTAGTGCTATAAATCTTTCAAAGAATCCAATACAACATTCTAGAACCAAGCATATTGAAATTAGATATCATTTTCTTAGAAATCATGTGTAGAAGGGCGATATTGTATTAGAATTCACTAGCACACATGATCAATTGGAAAACATTTTCACAAAACCCCTACCAGAAGATAGACTATGCATGATTAGAAGAGAAATAGGAATGATGCATGCCATAAATATCTGCTAGATACTTTTATTCCATTATCTCAAATGACCTACAGAAACTTGAGAAGTTTAGCCTTATCATTCAAATGTATTTGCTCCTCATAAATCATCATGACATCCTTGTCTAAAGGATTAGGCAATCGAAATGAAGAGGCAAGTAAGGATTTTAAATCTTTATTCTGTTGTTTTAACTCTACTATTTTTTTTTTTACTCATAAACAAGTCGTTGAAGTACAAAGACCGTTTCGCTAAACTTCTCAATTTCGTGAGACTGTAACTGAGCGGAAAATGCAACAATAGAAGATGAGTGTATCGAGTCCCGAGACCCACAAGCTCGTAAATGGCATCATGATTTGATTTATTAGCCAAATCAGTGTTTTGTTGCTTCATGGCGCCTACAACAGATGCAGAAATAGATTGATCAAGAGAAGTACTGAAGGGAAATTGATGAGTCATTACAAAATTGTAGAATGAAAATGCAGACGAATTACAAAGATGAGAAGAAAATTTGATGCGAAATAGATAAAGCTAAGGATTGCTCTTATAGAGATGAGAATAAGAACAAGACAAACTATTACAATTTCAAATCTCTGCAATATCTTGTTTGTCAATAACGTTAAGCGGATTTGAATCTCCTTCCGCATCGAATTGCTAGAGCTAGGCCTCCAGTCTTTGCAGGTTTTGTCAAACACGGGTGACTCTAATCTCCTTCCGCACCAAATTGCCAGAGCTAGGCCTCCAGACTTTACATGTTTTGTCGGATACGGACGCAGGAAGAAATCTGCTTCCGCACCAAATCTCGATAATATTTTATTTGTCAACAACATCAAGCGGATCTCTGCACCGAGACGATAAAGTTAGGCCTCAGCGTTTACAGCTTTTGTCAAACACGGACGGAGGAAGAAATTTTACTGAAACCAATTGCGGTTCCTTTTTAATGATGCCAAAAGGGTGAGAAGTCTTATACTAATATTATACTACCCTATTATATATGCTAGAATCATGTCTATATTTTATTTAAAAAATTAACGCATATTTTGAAGGAGAGCTTAAGCATTACTGCAAGTCTCAAAATTCTACTAAGTATTTGTCATCATAAAAAAGGGGAAGATTGTTGAATCCAAGGTTTCAAGTTTCGTATCTACGTGTATATTTTGATGATAACAAATAAATTTAAGTCTCAAACTCAAATTATGTACGCAATGGAGCGAAGCGCACATCAAGCATAAAAGAAAAAGTCTACAAATGAAGCTCATAGATTATTTTTGTATATCTCTTGATAAAATTTGAAATTGGATTAAGGCTCAAAAATTTATCTTTTCTCATAAATCATTAAATTGCATTTTTTTATGCATGACATAAGCATGATATATGCATGATATCATTAAAAGTTTTAATTTGGAAAATTATATTTTGTATGTGCATGACATATGCAATGATCTCATTAAAAGTTTTATTTTCAAAAATTATATTTTGTATGTGCATGACATATGCAATGACTTCATTCAAAAATTTGAATTTTGAAAATTGAATGACATATGCAATGATTTCATTAAAATTTGAATTTTGAATTTGGAAGATGATTGAGTGTGATCCATTTACCTATAAATAGCTCACTTGAGTTTTGCAAAATCACAACAACAAGAGCTTACACATCTATTGCTAAGTTTTGCATCATTCTTTCAAAACTCTCATTCTCTATTTTCTAAAGTTTTAAACCTTAATTCTTGTTCTTTTTTAGAGAGATATAGGTTGAACTATATTGTTTCTATCTCACTTATTGAGGAATATACTTTGATAGTCTACCCACTATCAACTCTTGTATCAGTAAGAGGGTGCGTATAACCCTTGTGTGTGTAGAATGTGTTCTACACAGGGAATAGTTTAGTCACCAAGTGTGAGGTGATTGAAAGTGTAGAGGGTGTTCTATACGGATTCTTTAGAGCGGTGCTGTTCAAATGTGTAATAAGTTTCTATTTCTACCTAAAGGAGATTGAATAGTGAATTTGATATCCTCAAGGGGTAGCTTGAGGCAAGGACGTAGGCAGTTGGGCTGAATCTCGTAAAAATACTAAGTTTGCTTCTTCTTACCCTACTCTTTACATTTATTGCTGCTTTATATTTTAATTTATATTTTATATTGTGTATTTAATTTATAAGTGTTAATTTTTATAATATAACCCAATTCATCCCCCCTCTTGTAGTAATCATCTGGACAACAAAACTGATAAAGTTTTTTGGTTCCATTTTACAAAGAGGGCATAAGATTTGATCCTCATTCAGGGAAATAACTATTTGGATCACTTTTTTTGTGGGGAGGAATTGGCCAATTTCCAGAGAAGAAGTTTTAGGCGATCTTGCATTTTTAGTTTCAAGAGGTTTTTCCAATTGATTGTGCTTGTGTTCAAGTTTTGGTTATTGTTTTGCCTGAGAGCTGCATAAGCAGATTTTAACGAAATTTTTCGTGAGGAGTGATGTATCTATTGAAGTTTATCAGGAACATTTTGGTAGTTATGGTTGGCCAAAAGAATTTTTTGGATTTCTCTGGAAGTTTCCTCAATAAAAAGAGCATTGAGCAGAAGAGTGTTCCATCTCTAAAGTTCCTCCAGAGTGAGATCAGAAATAGTCATATTTTGATCAATATCAGGCAGATCAAGATTTGGTGAACGTCTTTGGGTTGAAAGAGTTGGAATCCATGGATCATTCCAAATGTTCACTTTTGTGCCATTATTGATTTGGAAACAACTGCTCATTAAAAAATTCATTTGCTTGAGAATGCTTTTCCAGAACCAAGAATCTTTATTATTCGAGGAGAACATTTTTAAAGGACCTCCTATTGAGATATTTTTTGAAAATCACTTCTTTCCACAATTTTGCACCTTCACAAAAACAACCAAACTTTTTTAGAGATTAAGGCCTTGTTGAAAAAGTGCATGAGTTTAAGGCCTAGACCTCCCATGAATTTAGGAGTGCAAATGTTTTTTCAAGATTTTGGAGTCAATTTATTATTTTCCAAATTGTCTATTCCCAACCAGAAACGACGGAAAAAGAGAAAATGATCAATAAGTTACAATTAAGACTGTATTTAAGATTCTGAGTAAAAATGAAACAGCCCAAGACTAAATTAATATCATGACTTTCCTTCCACCACAGCTTTGGTGCATGATAATGAGTTGCAACCTTATATGGCAGAGAGTATCCTTAGCAGATTAATGGAAACGTTTGCATAACTGTCACAGACAACATTAATGGCAAAATCCAACCGTTTTTAATTTTTACTTGTGCAATAAGTACGTATAACAGGCCAGCCCCATACTCCTGGCGTATAAAAGGAGCTCGCACCCTGAAGAATAAGACGTACCATCAGGGGCGGATCCATGTTGATTTTAAAGGAGGCTACCCCCCCCCCCCCCCCCCCCATCACCCCAAAAAACTTTTTCAAAAATTTACCCTAATATAAATATATATAATTTATATATATATATAATTAAAATTCTCTCTTATTTTTTTTTTTTTTAAATTATCCCCCCTCAATTTTTTATTAAAATTATTTATCTAAATCTTCATATACATATATTTATATTTTAACATTTACCTTCATTTAAACCCAAATTTTAACTCATGTAATCTTGTAGTTATTCTAACAGTCTAATTCTAACAAAAAAATTGATTATAAATTTATATAATTGTAAAATTAATTGATTATACTCATTTATTTAATTTTACTCTAACTTGTAAGATTGTAAGATATACTTTGTTAAGAATTTAATAGCGTTACATTATTACTTATTAGAAAGTTCTCAAAATTATTCTTGATCTATAAATTTTTCTTAAATCATAGAAAAATATGAGCAAGTACTTAAGAACAATTGATTTTTTTTTTTTAAAGACGTAGACAATTCGAAGACTAATATATGTTTAGAGAGCTCGATAACAACAGAGTATAATACTTCTATTACTGATAACCATCCTTCTAAAATTTACATGCACCATACATTTTATCGATCACTTCTCCAAACATAAAATTCTGGTTCCGTCCCTGCGTACCATCATCTAGCTTTTAACATTTCCTTACAACTTTTTTCCCCCATATTCTTTTCCTGATCTGAAAATATGAAAGTACTTGTGTTCCTCATCTTTCTTGTTCGAGCTGTTCTTCTTCTTCAGATCATATATCTGCCGGCAAGCCAAGGCCGCACGGTGCTGAAGCCAATGGATGAGAGATTGATCGAGCAAACATGCAAACAGACACCCCTTTACGATTTTTGCGTATCTACTCTGAAATCAGACCCTCGAAGTTCCAACACAGATGTCACAGGCCTGGCTCTCATCATGGTTGATGTACTCGACGCCAAGGCACATGAAACTCAAAACTATATCAAGAGCCTTATCCAGGGCAACCCAAAAGGAGATTTAATGCATAGTTTGAGATTTTGTGATTATGCTTACGATGCTGTTATACAGGCTGATGTCCCGGAAGCCATGGCAGCTTTGCATGAAGGTAATCCTAAATTTGCAGAAGAAGCAGCAAATGATGCTGCCAAGACGGCCCCTTTATGTGAAAGAAGTTTCTCAGGCCATAATTCGCCTCTCACTAAAAGTAACAAATTCGTGCAGGATGTCTCATCGGTGGCTGCAGCCATTGTTAGGTTATTGCTTTAAGGGATTGATGCGTTTTTTGTTATGAACCTACCTACAAACAGATGGTACAAAATGAAATGAAATAATTGGGATATTTTTTTTTTTTGGAAAAAAATAATGAGACATCAATGGTTGGGTCTTGCTCTAAGTCCCGCTCTCTTTTTTTCTTTTTTTTTCTTCTTTTAACTTAATGATTAAGAAAATAATATTATAATTTTTTTTAAAAAAATTGTTTAAAAGCATTAAACAAATTAATGATGTAAAAAAAATTATAGCTAGCAAAAGTTCTAGCGGGTCCCAAATAGCAGGGGCTGTAGCAGCCCCCTTTTTGGTAGCATATTTCAATGTCAAATTATTTCCTTTTATACTATTATGTGTTTGGAAACAAAAATAACTTCTATAAAAGCTTTAAGAAAGATGGGTAAGATTTTCATTAAGAAACTAATTATTATCTCAATATTTTCATCTTCAATGAAAATTTATAGTAGGGATGTAAGAAAATTGAACCGAACCAAATAGAATATGGTCCGGTCCGGTCCAATTATTTTATGAACCGAATGTTTTCAGTCTGATCCCAGTCCAAGACATTTCTTTCCCTTGACCGAATCGGATTGGACCGGACCTAACCAAATGCACAACTATTTATATATATGTATATATATATAAGTAATAGTATATAAATTATAATATTAATATTAATATAGATTAAGAGTAGTAATATAACACTATTAATATATAATATATACTCCTATAATATTAACAGATTATAATTTATAATAGTTGTAGTATAAAAATATAAATTATAGTATATCTATATAGAGTATTAGTAATAACTTATAAATAATAAGTGTATTATTATTATTTAATATTTTTTTAAGAGTAATTTTTTTAATGTTTTTTGGTATAAATCTGTGATAAATATATAAATTGAACTAAAAATAATTAAATTTGAACAAAAAAATATATTTGATTATCATAGGATTTTAGATCAAATTTAGCCCATTAAATCATATCAAGTACTCTTGGATTGGACCGAACCGCCCGTTGACCGAATTAGACCGGACCGATATGGACCGAATAAGAATTCGGTCTGGTCCAAGGTGGAAAAATTTTTGGACTGAATAAAATCGGTCCACATCTTTCTCAGACCGAACCATGTACACTCTTAATTTGAAAGTCCAATTCTCTTTAAGTAAAATTTTTCCTCCGGGCATGTCTATACCATTTTCTCCATCTTTAGCATCAAAGATGTCCTCTAATATCTTTATCAATAGGACAATAATTTGTGATCTATATCTTTATCTAGTCCATATAATTTAGTGAAGCATCCAGCATATCCAACACTTTTCAGTTTTTGCCTCGAAACTTCGTTGGAAGTTTTGGCTTTGTTTACTGTTGCAGTTTCTATACTTTTCTTGGCATGATTTTTATCTTCACTTTTCTTGATGGAATGGGAACAGAGAACATAGAATTAATTTACTGTTGCAAATTTCTTTACTTAGCACTGTTCTAAAGGATATTTAAACTATTGTTTTTCTTTTAGTTTCAGAGAATTATTTAATATTATGAATGAAAGAAGATTCTAAAAGCTCCCTACAAAATAGAAAACTCCCTTGTTAACCCATGTATGACTAATGAATAAACCAAGCAAGAAGCAACATGAATTTCGGTAAAGATCATATTAACAGCGGCCCCGATAGCTAACAATATCATTAAAAAATATTTACTTAATCATTAACACTGAAAGAATATCGTAACACACTCTCGAATCCAGTCTAGACCCTAGGCATTTATGATTTTTTAATGCCTATTTTAATATATATTATGATTAATCATGACGGCAGACAAATTCGGGCTTGTCCCATGCGTTGTCAGAAAATATCTGGACCCAGGAGGAGTACTCAGATTGGAGTTTATATTGCCTCATAATCTTAAAGTGCTGTATGAAATTCCCAACATCAACTTCCGTATCAAGACGGTAATGCCCATCATGACTCGCTATAGCATAATGTGCATCGATCTCCTTGTCATCCAAAAACAGGAGTGCAAGTGAATGCTGTTAAAAAGTTGAACATTTTCTCTTTTATTTTTTATAATGAATGTGCTCCAAGTGACCAAATCTACAGCAATTGTGAAAGCTGATAAATTGTAGAAAATTTTTTAAGGGTGATTTATTTTACAAATTTATTTTATCTCATTTCGTATTTTCAACGTATCTCAATCATTTATTAATTTTTTCATCTCATCTCAATCACTTATTTTATTACTATTCATAACTTATTTCATCTAATCTCGTTTCTAAATTTAATCTAATTAAGAGCAACACTTTTTCTTTAGTAGATATGCAATGCTGGGAATTGTATCTCTCATCCGACTTTATTTTCATTTTTTTTTTTCCATTTCACACAAAGGACATTAGATTACATAGAAATACACGAGTATAACAGTTTTCTCTCTTTTTTTTTTTTTTTTAATATTATAATGGTTTGGATCCTTAAAGTCTTCAGCTTTCACGTGCACAGATACCTGAATAGCAGGGAAAACAGTCCTTGACAAAAATTTTATAACCAACAGATTTTGAGGACAGCAAATCCTACATTTTGGTACAGATTAAAGCCCACTTAAGATTCATCTACCAGCTGTTGACACTTCCACCACCGATGTGGAAATTAATTTATTATACAAAAATAAAAATATGTGTAATTGGCGCATCTCAACGGATTGAACTTGGAATAAACAAACTGCAGAAGTAATAAAGCTGAGAAAGCGAAAATCAAATTATGTAGGAAATTTCCTCAATCTGAAAGGAACTAAGTATAATTTTGTTTGGTTGTCTATTTGATATATATTAAAAAGACAAAATGCACTTGTACCTTAAGAGCATGAGAAACCTTTTTCAAGTTTTGGGGCCCCAAAGTTTTGGAACCATTGGTACCAACCAATATTGGTTGTTAGTTGTTTGTTATTAGTACAGCAAGACACTTGTGAAAGATCACAACTAGAAGTTAAAGTTGGTTTCTTTTCTCAAGATGGGAATTATTGGCATTTTTTCCAAACTAAACACTCAAATCAGGGGGTTTTTAAAAAGGTGGGCGACCATAGAATTATCAAATATGTAATCTATGTTTGAGCTATAATGTGAACACAACGCTGATTTCAAACTTGCAAAAAATGCAAAGAGAAACAACCCATAAATGAGACATCACTTGTGCCTATACTTTAATATGTGAAAAAATTTAAAAATGTTCATATCTGGCAATATAATTGCATAAACCAAGTCCAACAAAGTAAAGTTCCATTTCTCATTCTAAGAAAAGCCCAATTTCCCTATCTATAAACCTTAGCATCCTCCACTCTTTGTCCATCCAATCTTCACAAAATAATGAGGAATTCAATCTCCCCAATCTTTCTTCTTCTTCTTCTTCTTTTACCCATTTTTCCTCCATTGAATGGAAGTGACAATTTGATAGAGGAAATATGCAAGAAAACGCCCCATTATGACCTTTGCCTCACATATCTGCAGTCCAACCCTCAAAGCTCAAATGCAGATGCCAAAGGTCTAGCCCAAATCATGGGCGATATTCTCTTGGCATGTGCAACAGAGGAACTGAATTACATCGAGGGACTGATTAAGCAGGCGCCGGAGCCGGAGCTAGAGCGATCCTTGGCTTACTGTGCAGAAATATACATACCAATTGTGAAGTATACTCTCCCACAAGCACTAGATGCTTTGAGTAAAGGGGAGTACAAGTTCGCCAACTATGGCATTGCCGATGCTGCCAAGGAGGCCGACGCATGCGAGAAGAAGTTCTCCGGTTCAACCGATTCGCCGGTGACTGATCGGAACAATCTTGTTGAGAATCTCTCTCAAGTGGCCCAAGCCATTGTCAATGTATTGCTCAAGGGTTAGTTTATTCTCTTTCTTGCTTTATAATGAGGGCATCTCTGCAATAATAGTTCAGAACCTTTTGTCAGATTTTTGTCTACATGAATGTACCTGGTAGAGCAGCAGTTTCAACCATAATAGTTTCTTGTCTGTATTCCTCTGTTCTTTTGTGATCAGAAAAATTCTACTTACCGTTAACATACATCACATACTTTATTATTTTTTTTTTTTATCAAATATTTGGTATATAAATAATAAGGAGAAGAATTTAATTAATTTTTTAAAAAAATATAAAAAAATTAAAATTAAAAAAAATATAATATGTAATTTATGAGAATGACATTGGGTGGAATGGATTTGGGATGCGCTTTGTGGGGGTTTTCTTGGACAAGATTCATGGTACAATGGACATAAATTTCAAACAAAATGGCTGTGGAGGGCTCCAATGTTGAACTCCTGCCAAAGAAATACAGAGGATTTATTTATGCATATAACAATAATAATGCCAATTTTTCATTCCAAATATTCTTGAATAAGACCACTCGTCTCTTCTATATGCGCAAATTCCAATTTTTCACAACCTGAAAGATAGTGCACATTATCCTTGTTCTCACTGAACCACCTTAACATTTTTCAAATTATATTATATTTTTTATTATTTCAGTAATTCTTTTAAGTTTATTATTCTCTTAATTACAACACCACATTTCCACTCCTATTGTAATAATCATTCACTTTATTACACTCTCCTCCTACTATTTAAATGAACATTTGTTGCAAAAATAAGATCCTTCTATTTTTTTTTTTTTTTATTTCCAAAAACCCTCTAAATCTTCTCTTCCCAAATGATTTTATAAGGTTCAGCTTCAATCGTAGTTACTGCACAAAAATTTGAACTTTTTCTTTTTCTTACGATAAATTCAGAGACTCGGATTACAACAGACGCTGATGATCTGGTCCAAACTGAACAAGGGAACCCAAGATCCTTAAAACCGAGGATGACCCTTTGTTTTTAATTATTAAGTAATAGATGAGGTCAAAACTTCCGAAGCCCAGGTGCTCGCATCGCCAACCATTTGATATGCGACAACCAAATCAAAAAGTTGAACGTGAAGCCGAAGTTTGAAGACTCTGTGGGCTCAGCATGTGCATCAAATGCTAGACCCTGATCTTATGAACAGGATTATTTTTTTTTTTTTTTTTTTTAAATACGATAGTATTCTTTTTTTAAAAAAAAAAAATTATTTTACTTCCATACATCAATGAGACTGCACATACAATCTCCTAATCATAATCAGGACTATAAATAGAATTTTTTCCATGGGCAATTAGAAAACGATCCATCCTATGCTGAATTAAATTACTGAAGGCTTTGAATTTTCTGGGAAGATTCTGTCACAGACTCACAGGGTCACCTGGCATATACCTCCAAAAGATCTCAAAGAAAAACCATTACTCGAGCTCTTCATTTTGTTTCACATTTTGACCATTTGGATGCTAATTAGAGCACCCAACAATAATCACACTGCAATCAGATTGGAAAACTAGAGCACCATCACTGCATCCATAGGAAAAGCACACTTTTTCATTCAACACAAAAAGATATTCCCTAATATTTTCTATAGCACAAAGAATGCCGGGAAAAAGTGGTAAAGGAAAAACTAGGTTCTTGATAACAGCTTAAAGGTTGACCAAAAAGGTTGGTAGATCTATAGCAATTTCATACAGTTTATTCATTACATGACAACAAGATATGCTAAGGAGTGATTCGCTTGAATTTTGCAAAGATGCATGAAAGGTTCCTTCAACTCTTGAGTTTCATAAACTGCTGATAAATAAAATAACCACCCTCAATCAAACATAATTTGGCCGGGTTCGTTGCTATGAAGCTACTTGTGAAACGTATTTGGCATCACCTATATACATTACTCCTAATACATTAATTTGACTCACCCTCAATTTTAATTGATATACACACTAAAGGGGATAATTTACCCAAAAGATTCAGAAGATTCATGTCACGTGTAAAAACAAATGCGAGAAGAAAAATGGTTTGCAGGAGAACTACAAGGGCAACTCTGAAGTTTGTTCTCCAATGAAAACTAGGGCTGTAGCATTTCACTACAGTTATGCTCCCTTTCATCCTGCAACTCTCGTCAACTTTTCCGATGGATCAGAACCAGCCATTTGCTCTACTAAACTGCAAGGTACCAACATGACAGATGATTTTTACTGACTGCCTCATCACTATTGTACTCGTGAATGACAAAAGTACAAACCAAAAAGAACAAGAGATTTCAGTAAGGAGGGGAATATAGTTTATATAGCCTATATGGACAATATACATACTTGGGAGACCCAGAGCCAGGTTCATTTGGCTCACTTGCAGACGGAAATGCATAGTACTGAACAGAAATCAAACCACTGTCCGTTGGTCCTGCTGACACAGGAGACCCTTGGAAGTTAGGTGGGTTTCTACTAGACGACATTCCTGCAGCATCGACAATTTCATGAGAATGCAAAACAATTATACGAATACAAAAAAGAAATCTTGATAGGTTAACAGCAATTTACACGACAATGATATAAACTTAAAGCAATGGAACGTTATAAAATTCTAGAAACTAAAGTGAATGTTTGGCCTCTCATACAAAATCAAAGTGAATCTACTGAAGATTGATGGTGCATCTAAAGTAACGACTTTGCATCATCAGGAAGTGCCATGCTGCTAGATCACTAAACAAAAAAAAGTAGCATTGAAGAAACAAGATATATTCCATAATCATATATAGTTCTATCAGCATAGTACTCTAATTTGTTGGGTCAAATCCAACCCATCCATCTTCACAGGGAACAAGTCATGCAGTCAACCAAAATCCAAAGGTAATCAACATCAAGTCCAATAAGAAAATATTACCTTGAAAGATTATTACAACACAGAAGAGAATGGTCAACACCATGGCAAATATGCTGCTGCTATTAGGAGATGATGACTTAGCTGCTTTCATCTTCGTCAAGGCTTTCATTCGCTCAATCCTTGCCCTCTTCAACATGGCAAGTTCAGAGATCTCCTTCATTAGCTTCTGGTCAGCGGCATCCAATGATGGGCCTCTGGGAGGTCTTGGAGGTTTTGGAGGTTTTTTCTTGCTCGACTTTTTATGTTTATCCTTCACTGGTGTTATCTCAACATAATCTACAGCCTCTACCCTCTGTAATATCTTGTTGCTAACCATCCCCACATTCTCAGGAGAAAATCCACTAGAGTTTGAAAAATCGCCACTTGAACTCTCCTTATCTTCACTCTTGATGGGCCCATGAATGAACCCACCACAAATCTTCTCGAGCAATGTCCTTTCTTGCTTTGTAGCACCCAAAACAGGAACTTTGATCGATTCTTCTTCACTAACTGTGAGCCCACTCTCAATATCACCTTCAAAATCTCTCTCACTCGTAGTCATATGATCTTTCAAACCCTCAAACAAAATCTAATTATGTTCCTTCTCCCCAAACTCCAAATGGCAGAACCCACAATATCCCCAGAAGACCACCAAAAACTCTAGTCTTTGAAGTCAACCCATAACACAAATTGCCTCTCCGCAATATATATTAACTTCTTGTGCCAAAAGTGATCACAACTGAATCTACCTTCATTAAGTCAAAAATATTTCCAACTTGAGTCACAAATAAGGCCAGAAATCCTCACTATTGCTGTTTAACTTGTTTTGCACGAGCTGACTGACTTTCTAGTGATAATTAACAGAAAGAATAACAATTCCCCCATGTTTTTTCCCGGTGAGTTCCACCCAAATGCCTATCTACACATAAGAACAATCCCAACAATGAACAGAACCCTGCAATTAATGATGCGACAGAAAAATATCAATCAACTATCATCTGAAAACAATTACATATAACTCTTATGGTGATTTCAAAATACCAAAACAGACCAGTGCGATGTTGAAAAGTAAAGCCACGACCAATATGAAAATACTTGGAAATAAAGCAAAGAACAAATTTGGGGTATAACAAAAGTGGATTGAAAATTTTCAAAAAGAAGAAAAAATGATTGCCAAAGCAACACTAAAGTATATAATCCCACAATCAATCAAACCCACGAGATATTACAAATCAACCCACCCATCATAACCCCTAAATAGTAGCAATGCAACGAACGTAGTTAATATTCACTACAAACCAAAGCCAAAATACAGAAAAATATAATAAATCAATCAATAAGAACAAATAAGAAGCATTTTGAAGAATGAAACGGAAAAGCGAATGCCTTTAACACAAAGCGAAGTAACCCCAGATCCGATGCCACCGTAGAAAACGGAAGCTTGCAGAGAAAGAGAGAGAGGACACGCCACGAGGGGTTTAGGCCATAGGCACAGGGGGAAGAGGGCCGGGAAAGTGATAGACTACAATGTTGTCTCAGAATTTAAGATATTAACAACTGTCTTCTGTTGGTATTGTATTATTAGTTTTTTAAGATAATAAATACTAGAATATACTACGTGATGTTGTCATCACAGAAGCTTCACCGACACCTGCTGGTTCTTCCCATTCCGCTTTGTAGTTTCCACCGCTTCACATTTTGGTTTTTAGGATCTTCCTATTTAATTCCCAAAAATATAGTTTCAAAGTTTTAAATATTGTTATTTCCGCCTTGTAATATATATTTTTAATAACTTACTTTTAACGTGAGGATATTCAATTTAAAATGTCTAATTAAACATGTACAAAGCTATTATGATATTAACTTCCATAAGGAGTCATAAAAAATTAACAGTAAATCTACTATTTATGTGAGGATCCTATTTACGACTACCCGTCCAACAAGCACTTTTGGTTTTTGGTTTTTGGTTTTTGAAAACGGTAAAGTTTGTAATGAAAATTAAACGTTTGGGTTGATTTCGTCAGAAGTCTAAACAGCATTATTAGTCAACGGTTAATATCCAACGGGAGGAATCCAACGTTTATATTTTTGAAGTGAAAGGGACAAAATAAAAAAAAGGAAGTGATGACTAATTCCTTATGCTAATTTTAAACAGAAAGGATTAGAGTTACTATTATTTTATAATTATTTTATTTAATTTTTAATTTTATTTAATGAATGGGTATCATAAAATATGAATGGGTGGATGGGACCAAACCCACAAGGGCACCGACTGACTCCACACGGGAGGGAAGAAGATGTTTGAGATCTGAGAGGATTCTACAAGTTTGGATGTTCCATAGGGTAATTTGGACCCACTTTGTTTTCGATGTGAGATTTGGTCCCAAATAATTCGTTTCACGTGCCCTTCAATATCCCTAATAACATCATTGCTTTCTTTCCGTTACTTTTTTTGGGTGGATAAAAAGGAGTATCATCTTCATATTATATATATATATATATATATTTTTTTTTTTTTTCCTTAAGCAAATGTATAGAAGAGCCTATTATTTGTTTAGAATCTGTTAGCAGAATTGTACTAAAGAAAAGATAAACTTAAAGAGTGGTTTAAGGTCTTAGAGAATGACGTGGTTATTTGTTGAGAGAACTAGTCAGCATAACGGTCAATTCTCATCATCGATGACAGTTAATTTGCTTTGCACCACGTCTCGGAATTAGACAAGATCAATTACATCACCTCACCCTAATGACTTAATTGTTTGTAGATATTATTGGGTTGAATGTGCCCTTTCCCTCGTCATCTAAATCCAAGGTCCAGACACGCTGGAGCTCATGCCTCCTACATGATTCATTCAAAACATCTAACCCCTTGGACTTCCATTAAAACTCAAACTTCGATATTATCGATAGTATTATCGATAGTATGGGTTAGAATTCACTTGTAGAGGGGGAGAACATGCCAGCCCTTCTTGCTGTCACCAAGGCTGATTTGAATTTTTAATATTATTATTGTTTTAAGATTTAAAAAAATTAAATTATTTATTATAATTTTATATAAAAATTTTAAGAAATTATAATAATAAAATAAGATGAGATAATATTTGTATCCAAATGAAATTTTAGTGTCATCAATGCTTCCTCCCTACATTCTATTTTATACAGTTTGCAACTAATACTTTCCCCTTTTTTGTACACGCTTATATTCTCCATATTTTATGTGCACCTAAACTACCAAACTGTTGTTGTTTCAGTGAACAAGAATCGGAATAATAGCATATTCTTAAAAGTTAGATCTAAATCAATGATGCACAACACCACACCTACTTTATTTGTTTTTAAAAATCATCTCATCTCAAATTTATTGTTATAAGTTTTCAAATTTTCATATGATATAATCTAAACAATTCTACTTTTTCAAATCATAAAATATTTTTTTAAAATTTAAAAATAAAAATAAATTAAAAATATATATTAAAATAATATTATAACTTTTTTTTAATTTTTATCTTATCGTATTTATAAATTGAAAAAATGGGATCAGTTTGAGCCCGCTCAAGATTGCAGAGTGCGAAACCACGTCAGATCGAGTGTAAAAATCCATGTTGGCCCATCGAGATAGCCTTAAGTGATGGGACAGATACCCAAACTAAATGGCCACACAGCCTAATACCCGGATGCTTCTAAGTTCTACGCCGGGATTTAGTTAAGTACAATTTTATTTTATTTTTTCTTAATATTTTTAAATATTTAAAAATAATTCAAAAAATCACAACATTATTAAAAGATACATCTTTAATATTAAATAAAAAATAACATATTAAACCTACAGTCGGATCCCCAGTCGGGCTTTCTGTTTGTGAGGTTAGTATTTCAACGCATTTTAATTAGTGGACCATCAAGACGGATGAGGGCAAAACAATGATTCGGGTTCCTCCATTATTTTGCTCCCATCCACTAATACTATTATATATACTAAAGAAAAATTCAATTCACAATATTTGTTAAATCAATTTTATAATAAAATAATTTTACAATTTGAGGTAATACATCAGTTTTTGAATTTATTTTTGCATAATTCATTTATAATTAAAACATTTTTTTACTATTAAACACTAATAATCTCGATCAACCCATCTACTCGGCACGCACGCACATCACCTGAGTCTGTCATTAGCAATGAAATATTGTAATCGAGTGAGTAGCACCGGTGAAATGGGTAGAATTTGGTATCATAGTATTAGTAATTTCCTTTCACAGCCAACAAACTCTAGGCCGTATCCTCGTTTATTTTCGGCCAACCCTACGATTTGTGACAAGGACGTCGATAAAAGTCCATTCCAGACAAAAAAGAAAAAGATATCTAAAATTATGTAGTGAGATTTTATTCAACTAGACCAGAATCTGAACATGGTTTCTCGGCACAAATCAAATAGCAGAAGTTGCTGTTTCTCTACCCAATAAAAGCAAACGAGGAGAACAAGTGCACATACTAAAACTTGAAAATGGCAGCACCACTTGACGGTTTGGAAGCAAAAACATACAGTCCAAGATCGTTCTTGTTAATTATCCCTTTCTCAATCCTTAACTGGTAGAATCGTTCCTGATACAACAACAAATACGAATACAAGTTGTACGGACATTCATCAATTGTTTATTCCAATAATGTAAGGATAACTTTCCATCTAGGAACAATTGATCAAGACTAACCTTCAAATTGAGGATAAACTGTGGGACAATGCTCTCTTTCACCAAAGCGACTGAACAACCACCCCATCCAGCACCTGTAAGTCTTGCCCCAAAGGCACCGTGTTCCCAACATAAATTTACAAGTTCTTCCAGCTCAGGACAGCTAGTTAAGATTAAGAAAAACAAGAAAATTTTAACACGATTGTATATCATGAGCCAAGTCGGGCATATTTCATAAAGGACTAGCAACTGCAGAGTAGATGCATTTATGCTAGATTTAGACTGCTTTTCTTTCAACAATTATATAGGTTGCAATGCCAAAATGAAGTATGAGAATCTCATAAAATGTTTCATTTTTCCAAGTAAAAACATCAAATGTGCGCTATTTATAAAGGAAAATTTGTTACGCAAAACATGTAGACGGTAGATGCAAGCTGCATATTTATATGGACCTTTGCCTATTTTTATGTGGTTTCTCACTAATGATGACGAACTAGTGGAAGTGCATGCACATTCTGGAAGCCAACTTTGAACATTTTACCTGCATTCGTACAAAACACTACAGCTGTAATGGCTCTCGTTCATAAGGTCACCAAGCTTCTTCAGCTTGTCCTCCTCACTGCAAGATCAATTAATAGCACCTAGATGATAAAATAAGAAGGTTCTGCAACAAACACATCTATTTTAAAAGGCAGAGACTTAGATTGACTGAGAAGAAGAAAACCACAATCAGCAAAGTTCTCTTGGGAAGAGCTTCAATCAATAACTAAATTTCAGTTCCCAATTCCCAAACTAGTTCATAATACTCCAAATTCGTATTGGAGCAACCAAATGACGACATATTTCATCAACATAACAACCAGGAACATAGAATGCACATATAATGATGACTATGTATGCCACAGCCCTCCTTTTCTGGGCATGTACCAGACTTGAGAAAGGATTATAAACCAACAAGTTCAAAACTCTAATTAAAGAAGTAACAATCAATGGGTGGTGCTACATACAATCCACTAAAATGGACTCCTCTGCAGTCCAGATATAGGAATGGACAAAATTGTCCCTATTTTATCATTGACTTAGACCAAAATACCCTTTATCTCCCGGTTCCTAGGCCAATGGCTCCTCCCTTCCAACAATTTTCCTGAATCCTCTCCCTGCTAGCCGGGCTTTTTGCTCGCTTCGCCTCAAATTGATCAAAGTCCTCTCTCTTGCCTTCTCTGCCTTGGATTTGTGGATGCCCTCTATCAGAACTCGCTTGTTCTTGAAAACATTACCCTTCACATTCATGTACATGCCGTGATTTTAGTGGACTGCAAAGTTGGCGATATTAGCGAGAGTTGATTTTTTAAGCGGACTGTAGTTTAGATATTGAGGAGAGTTGGCCAAGGAGATTTCATTGACTGAAGAGTTGTTTTTCGCCCACTTCGCGTCAAATTCATTTGGGTCAATCCAGACCTTTCCACAACCACACTTGAGAACGTTGGCGGCAAGCTGCTTTTGGAGTTTCAGCGAAACCATCCATCTCTTTCTATGGTAGCTGCTATGGCAGAGAGGATTTGAAGACGGTTTGATTGTTGATAGTAAACATTTACCTGACTGGCAATCTTTCAGTTTGTCAAATATATTTGTTAGGGACGAATGACAATGGCTGCCTAGTTGCAACACGCTGCGTTTCATTTATTTAATGAAACGACCGTGTTTCATTTGGCCTGCATTGCAGTCCACATATATGTGGACTGCAATAAGAATTATTCAATAATCAATAGGTCTAGGCTTGCGAGTTTCCTGAGCATAGAGCATTTGCAGTCCAAAGTTAGATTTTTTTTAGTTCAAGTACTTTGATTCAATTATCTGTAATAGTTTAACGATGCTCAATTTGATTGATACTTAAAAGCATAGAGCATCTGCAGTCCGAAATTAGATTTTTTTTTTTTTTTGGTTCCAGTAATTTGATTCATTTATCTGTAATAGTTTAACAATGCTCAATTTGATTGCTACTTAAAAGAAAAAGGAGCATTTACGAGCCAAAAAAATAAAACAAAAACATAATAGTTTAACAATGCTCAATTTGATTGATACTTAAAAGAAAAAGGAGCATTTATGAACGAAAAAAAAAAAAAAGACAAAAACAAAGAAGCTAGGATCAATTAGATATAACTGACCTTAACTCTGATGCCACGGTGTCCTTAAAGGCATATACTCGCCTGGCCTCAGAATACACATGAGCAGCTCGCTGAAAGATAAGTTTATCATAAAGAAATAACATCTTGAATCAGAAATGGACAAATAAATCACTTACTAATGATAAGACTGCCTGACAACAAATGCTACTCAAAAGGGAGAATAAAGAAAAAAAGATATTTCCAAACAAAAGCATACATGATTTAATGTCTTAAGTTCTCTTTTGTGGTAAAAATAAATAAAAATTGCAGAAGGAACCAAATCTTAAAATATGAATGTAGTAAGATTAAAGTTGACATCTGAATTATTAAGAATATAATGTGAAATGGTTAAGCATTTGGAAAAGTTAATCCTAAATATCCTACACTTGATAATACTACAATGCTGGTATAGGAAATAACATAGGGGGAACTCCAAGAAAAAGAAAGCTACTCTCAGAATTATGCTACCTCTCCCAAACAAGGCCAATCATGTGCTTGTGATGTAGATTGGTGACCGAGAAAGTTTAGGGCAGTATGAAGGTAACCTTAGCAAATGCTGCCCTAGACCTCATTATATTCAGGCATTCAGAATGTCTGCCTTCATTTTAAACCAGTTTTAATGATAATTAAATAAAATAAAAAATGGAAAATAAGAACATGAAAAGTTCATAAATTTCAAATCATAGTTTAGCTATGAAATGGGCTAAAAGTAGCTGTCCATCTATGAAATACAAATGTACCTGATGCAACTTAAAGTTCTTGGCAGCTTTCAACACATCGAGAGAAGTTGGAGAATTGCCAAAAACTGATGGAAGCTTTTCCTCCATAATTATTTCAATCTCTTCAGCCGTATATGGTTCCTCTTTCAGGAATTTCTAATGGCAGACAAGAGTTTAAATACATATATAAATCCAGAATATCCAACAAACATGTATCACCCCATGATCAGTTTATCATAGCATCAGGTTGTAGAAGATAGGCAAAAGAAATACCTTGACAGCAAGGACAGGATCGGAAGATCCATGATCACGGGCAAATGATACGCACAACCCCTCAACATCCGAAAGTGTTTTCACATTTGATACTGCCTCTTTTGGTTTGATTCCCAGCTTTATACCAAGCACAATCTGAAGAAGTTTGATAGCGCACAGCATGATTCTCCATTTGAGAGATCAAATCATCCATATTGAGATGACGTATGAAAGAAGAAAGTTGTTACCCTTGCAATTTGCAAGCCAGTTAACCATATCTCTTTTTTCAGGAAAAGAAAGTTCAGTTTCTTCTGTTAGGATAATGGTATCTTCAAGTGATTATACATTCACTTAGATCATTAACTCAAAATTTAGCTATTGCTATTGAGGGGAAAAAAAATTGAAGCAAAAATCCTCTGTTGAAAAGTAATTGGCAAGTGTCTTCAAAATCATAATATGAAAACCAAAGCGGCATACTAAAATCAAATATAAGGGACAGCGAGGCAGATTTATGAATATTTCATGTTCAAGTCTATATGAAAAAACTGAGACTTACAGCAGCCAGCCGGCATTCAACAACCCTGTTATTGTAATTTGTAGCAGCTGTGACTGCTTTCTGAGATTCTGCCAGAGAATGGGCTACTACAAAAATCCCACCAGCAGGAAGTTCCACATCAGTAGCTTGAATAGGGTTGAAATCAATCAACTCCGCAAATCCAGATTTGGCCATTACAGAGATTGCCTGCCACGTAAAGGACTGGTTGGTTAGGGAGATTAAACTATACCAGTGCAAGTAGGTCTCCATTTGACAGGCAAAAAATCAGAGATATTTGATGGTCAATGCAGAAAATTAGAACAGAATAATCATTAGAAAACAAAAAATTTATTACCTGATCCATTCCGCCAGATTGTGTCCCAATGTGTCGCTCACATTCACATGTAAGTTGGGCAATTTCTTTCTGTTGAAATAGAAACATATCTTAGGATCTGAAAGGGTTTAACGAATAAACAGACAAATAGCAGTAAAATGTTTACAGCGGTACAAAACAAGCAGGATTTTCCATCTTAATTATAGTACTAATGATTTCAAGATAATTTTATTGGCTTAATTCTGCATGAGAAATGTATGCTTGAAATCAGTTACAAGTTTGACACTGTAGTGCAGGAAAATGAGTTGCAAACTTTGACAATGTTGCATCCCCAAGTTCAGAAGTAATAAATGCACATCCTATGTAAATACAAGTAAAAATGCAAGGACTAAAACACAAACAAATTCTTTACTATAAGTCAGATGCACTCCAAATTAAAATGATCATTTGTTTATGCTGTTCTAAAGACATTTTCCATAAACTAGGTCACTTTATGCAGAACATGTATTTTAGGAAGAGTTTCGAAGCAAAGGGTACTTATGCCCCGCTTGGTATTTAATAAGTGATTTTGAACTAAAATGTTCCACTGAAGACAACAAGGAGATGCCATAATATACAATTGGTGAATAATGGTTAATATGTACCTTTGGGAAGTTCACATCAAAAGCAGCCATGATACCAATTGTGGAGGCGCAAACAAATGCCGCAGAGCTTGATAATCCAGATCCTAAATTAAAGGAAAAAAAAAAATGGAACCCCTAATTGACACTAGAATGCAGGTAAACAGTAACAATATTGTCATGGTAAAAACAAGGCAAACAAATCAACTTCAATTGAACAGGCCAATGCCATTCTGCATGGATAATGGGAAATGCACCTGTAGGAACTATTCCATCCACAAGAACATCAAGACCAACTGGTGAACCAGCATTAACTCCTTTTAATTTAGCATATTCATAATAGCCTTTGTACCTGAAGAATAGAGACCATGATTTTCTGCTGAGAAAGTGAAGTAGTTGCTAATTGATAATTTCTACATGTCTATAGAAATTAATGAAAAGAGAAATTATCATCCAAGAGATATGGAACAATAAAAAGTCCAGTCTTCACATGCATTAAGTTTTGATTTCAGAAACTACTTTAAATTTGATTGCCCTTCTACCATGCAAAGAAGCTCTCTTTCCACCCATCACACAAACTTTATATAAACAACTTCGAATGCAAGTGATGAGTCAGACTAGGGGAACTCAATTAGGTTAAATCCAAAGCAAACATACATTATATTTTCAAGGTCATTTGAAGCAAAACTGCAGCACAATATCAATTCAGTTTTGCATTTAGTTCATGAACTTCTACAGAGGGTTTATATAACAAGTTTTAATTTAAGAATTAATCATTGAATCCAGAAGAGTGACATTAACATAGAATGCAGTCACAGAGAATATATTTAGAAGTACAGTCTTTCATTTCTCACCCACAAATAAAATAATGGCCCCACTTATGATCCTTCAAGTTAATTTCCTGCACAATAAACAACGTCAAAAATTTAGATACGAAATTTACATTTCTATAGAGGTGGACATGGACTACAAGTGACATGTGGAAAGCAAAGATTGAGGGTAGGTTTGGCAAGTAAAAGTTTCTAATATTCTCCACTATTATTTATTACTTTATTATTATTTTTTATCTACTTTTATTATTATTTATTATTTTTTCATTATTATTTAATGTTTTATTATTATTTTTCACTTACCTTTTATTACAATTCACAAATACTTTCAACACCCAAACGTAATGTGAATTTCTAAAGATAAAACGGAATTCTAGGAACGTACAACCAATCCAATCACTATAATGTACTATGAGATCTGAACTCTTAACAGCATAACAATGGTTTTAACGTCAATCTAAGCCGGGAATTACGAGGCAGCAAATCACAACAAATGCAATCTTAGAGGGACGAAGTAACATAAAAAATTCCAATTTAAATTAACGAGTCCAAAATTCCAAAGATATAATGCACACACACCAAGGGATAGGATGCTAGCTACAAACTCAATCAGAGTAACAAAATATTACGAGCATTATTCGTTTACCTGGTCAGGATCAGCGGGATACGTGCACATGGTGTATTTATCATTAACATTAGCAATTCTGAGAACCTTTTCTGCGTCTCCCTCATCATGCTTTCGGATTGCCACTATCGTGTCTTGCCGTATTGCCATCGGCAGCACCGAGTAACCTTCGTAGTCAATGTGCTCTCCGATCAAGTTCACTCTTCCTGCATGCAGGAAATCAATCACTAACAGTCCGGTTCTCAATCTATCATCAAGAGACTATAAGTCCAAAAATCAACGGAAATATAAAAATAGTTTATGATAGTAAGTCCGCATTGCATCAAAAGAACAGTGTGTGTTTGTGTTTGCACACACGGAAAGAGGTTAGATTTATTTCCAAAAATCTAAGATTCAGAAAAAAGAATATTTTATTTCCCAAAGAGTTTCATCATTAGCGAGCAACTCGTGAGAGGCAGCTAACCTGGAGAGCGAGCAAAGACGTGCGGAGGATGACCGAAAATCTCGAGAAACTTGGACTTGAGATTGTCAAATCGAAGCTGGGCCTCCTCGAGCGGGGAGCCGTCGCCATAGACAGGCTCCAGTGATGAAAACACCGGTATCGGGAGCCCATCGTGCTGCTTCTCCATTTGATTGTAATCGTAGAACTAACTCGGAGATCAGTGCCAGCACCAGATGGAAAGCTATTACCGAAGTCTCTTTTTGTGTGTTTCTCGAGAATCTTGCTTTTTGTTGGGGATTTTGATTCGGATGAAGATGATGAACAGCAAGTAATTTGGATAACGTTAAACTATACACTTTTATATAATTTTTTTATTTTTTTGTTGCCAAGTTTTATATAACTGTTAAATAATACTTAATTAATTTAATTAATTTTTCTCTGGTCACGGTCAATCTGGATTAACGGATTAGCTCCCGGATAAATCTTTTAACAGTTTGACATGATCAAATCAAATCATTATCATTCGCACTCAAGGTTCTTTGCGACCTAATTAATTTTCAGATAATTACTTTAAAAAAAATTGGAGATGGTGCCCACTGCCCGAAATTAAATTATAAATTATGTAAATATCGTTGATTATTTTTTTAAAAGAGTAAAATTTATTATAAAAAAAAATTATTTTTTATATTATTTTCATATTTACTATAAATGAATACGCGACGTTTAGACATGGCCATGCTAAAATTATAAATATAATTTCTCTCAAAAATTTTAAAAATTTTATTTTTATGCTAGTTCTTCAGTTTATAATTATCATAAATAATCTAAATAAATAGCAAGAAAGTAATCTAACTATTCCTCTTTGTAAAGAAAGTGGCCCAAATATGGGCAAGTTTTTACACGTAACGATCAGATGGGCATGCATCTGTCATTTGTCGATCCACAAAAAGGGGGGGAATCAATATCATGGTGTTTAACGTTGCAATAGGTCCCACAAAAATAAAGGGATCCAATTCATTGTTAAAGGCAGAATAATGAAATTAATTATGAAAGAGAATCTCTGATTTACTGTCACGCCTAGTTCGGATTTGAAATAAGTTAAATTGAATTTTAAAAATAGAATAAGAATTATTATTATTATTTAAAAATTTTAAAAATTTAAATTTAAATTTAAAAATTTAAATTTAAATTTAAAATTTAAAATTTAAATTTAAAAATTTTAAATTTAAATTTAAAAAAATTATATTAAAATTTTTATTTTATATAAAAATTTAAAAAATATAATAATAAAATTAAAATAAATTGAGATAAGCTCAGCTCATACTCAAATTCAAAGAAGTCCTCAATTATGCTTTTTGTCATGTTCTCATTGGCGGTAAGAAGACATTGTCAATTAACACGACCTATAATTTTCAAGCTTTTAGCACTTTCTGCTTATCCATTCCACATTCTGGGAAGTTATATTTAAAAGTTTGCTCTTCCTCATCAAAAATAGAATTAAAATCAATATAAATTCATGTTCAGAACAATTTATCAATGCAGAATGGTTCTTTAAGTATCTATTTAGTATTTCCTGCCTTTATTAATCCATCCAGGCATCCACCATCACCTTTTTACCTCCTAAAAAAAGTCCGAAGAGGTAAAAGTTTTGAAAAAACAGAAAAAATAATAATAATAATAACAATGAAGACCAAAAGCTAAAGCTCAATCACACTGAAGAACTTCAATAACTTGCCTACGCAGACTTGTAAATGGTAAACACAATACCACAATCCTAAATGGCATTAAGTTAAGAGTTTAGTTGTTAAGGTTCTGTACAAAATTTTGATTCAAGAAAAACTACATTGGAAAAGAAGGTGTACTAAAAGGAGAATCTTCCAACTTCTTCATCTTCATCCCCATCGATAACATCTTCCTCTTCAGTAAATCCCTCATAGTCATCATCATCTTCCCCTTCTATTTCTTCATCTTCTTCATCCATCACAGTTTTATTCTTCTCTATTTTGTCCTTCAGACCAGTATTCAAGACCACAGTTTCTCCCCTTGACTTTTCCATATCCTTCCTCAATTTATCCATGTTTTCCCTCCTGTGTTCTTCCTCCAAGCGTTGCTTCTCAGCCCGTCTCTTGTCAAGATCAGCCCTACACAAACAAGAATGAGCATCACAATTAATAGAAATTTGACTATTTAATATGAGAGAGAGAAAGGGAAGAAAGACTGGAAAAAAAAAAAAAAATTCAAGATGAAGCAATACTTATAGTTTTCCATGTATTCCTCTGCACTTGCATCAATGGCCTTAAAGAATTCCTCCATTCCAGCACCAGAAACAGCAGATACTCCAACAGTCCGTAAATTTTTGTAGAACTCATCCAGCACAAGACAAAGGCTCTGACTCAAAGTTGATGTGTATGACTCATCTGAACTTACTGCTGCTTGAAATGCCTCAAAGTCTTCCATCCACTGCATGCACATCAGCATCCAAGACAAGGAAATAAATACAAAGGGAAACCTATATGTAAGTCAAACAGACAACAGAATGTAGTAAACAATATTACTCCACTATAACACATTCACATTAAGGGTCAATTAAAATCATACCTCCAAGGCAAATTGATGTTTAGCCACATCAGTCTTGTTGAATACCAGCACAACAGGCAACCTTGTTTTGTAAAGTATACTACAAGCATATAGCATATTGCTCATGAAAGTCACTGGACTTGATGAACGAGGTGTATCAATTACATAAGCAATAACGGTAGGGAAGGTTGAAGCAAAAGCTTCTGTAATGATAGCACCAGATGCAGACCAAGTGAATATTTCAATCTGACCCGGAGTATCCACAAGAACATAATCAAGCTGATCTGCTCGCCTCTCAATAACAGAAATAACCTGTTGGGAATCTTAAATATATACATATAAATACTTGGTGAAAATGAATAAGATAACAAATCAGAGATAAGAATTGAAGCGAGAGCATAAACCAAGAAATAAGAAGATCCTATGGCTACAGAGTATACAGAGTTGAAAATGCTCAGCATATGCAATCACTTCGATAATTTTTTTCTTTTGAGTATCACTTTGATATTGCACCAAATGCATAGTCTATATACTTAAACTACCCAATTGCGACCTAACCATTTATCCTAGAATCTTTGCAATTGTGATAGTCCAGATAGAACACTGAAAATGGGTGCAAGACCACTTAGAGGTCACAGAGCCATGGCCTCATCAAAAGCAGAGGTGAAACTGAGCAGAATAAGCAATTAGGATATTAATGTACATTAAAGCATATATTTCAAATGTAATTATCTTTACCTCATCAAACTTTGTAGCAAACAAGTTGAGTGAGGTCAAAATTCCACCGTTAGGTCCTAGGTTGAACTGTTTCATCACTTCCTTGTACTTCACAGTGTCTCTTATATCAATGTTAGCGCCAA
Source organism: Platycarya longipes (assembly GCA_036559045.1). NCBI lineage: Eukaryota > Viridiplantae > Streptophyta > Magnoliopsida > Fagales > Juglandaceae > Platycarya > Platycarya longipes. The sequence goes on along the minus strand of CM071789.1, from coordinate 18,882,973 downwards.
ATGGGAGGGTCATCACAGCAGGGTCAAGGTTCATCACATAACCCCGAATGTTGGAAGCCTGGGTGTGGCAAACCAGCCTATGAAGAAACGTCGTTTTTCCACTCCCTAATCATACCTAAAACAAATTATCATCTCCCAAATAGTGACGCAATGAAATAGTTTTTGAATCCTGGACACGAACAAAATATTAAAAAGCAACTTTCAACAAAGACACTGCGACATTACCGGCCATTCCTACAACAATAATAATAACTGGTTTCCTCTGGAAGTCGGTTGTCGAAGTTCCTGCCTGCTCAGATGATGCCCCCTCAATATGCAGCTTATTCATTGACTCGTTAATGTCCATTTTTTCCTTATCCTTGGCCTATGATGTGCGATCAAACAAAAAAAAGTAAGTGATGCGCACAATTCAAAACAAATTAAGCTTAAATCTGAATTGGGTCAGTCAGTTCAGTCAGAACAAGTAAAAAATAAAAAAAAGGTGGGGAAACCCAAAAATAAAAAATTTCACTATATCATAGATGCTTCTATAATTTGGAACCAGCACCAAGAAAGCCTAAAGTCAATATAGTTTTTAACCACAGGTCCTCATTAGAGCTAAAACATTAGCTCAGAATACAAATTTCTAAAACTTTTCCTGTCGTTTTCTCAAGAACCAAACAGAGACGAGCACAAACAACAAAACTATGGGAAAAAAAGGCGGAGAGATGCGAGTGGGAGCGTTTTACTTGAATGATTGATGAGTCCTTGGAGTCCATTTGCATTAGTGTGCTCTTTCCGTCTGATGAATTGATATTCAGATTGTGGAAATGTCCTATTTGCACGAGCCTGCGATATCCACCGACTAAAAAAGGAAGGCTCAGACTCCAGGCTTTCTTATATAATTTTCTTTTTGGGGCAACCAGGAGAAGAATTCGGTTTTGAAGAAAAAAAGAAAAAGGTTTCGAGATAGAAGAGGCTTTACTGAAGAGATGGCTACAAGCAGATGACTGACCTGCGTTAGAGCATCGGTAGGGGTTTTAGCAGGGTTCCTCCTCGTTCTGTTCTTTTGCTAGTGCCCACTCTGTTTAACACTTAATTTTGTTATATCTTGTATTTTAATTTTTATTATTTAATAATTAAAAAAATAATTCGTAATGTATTGATATTCTTTAATATTTTTTTAAAATATTTTTAAATGATAAAAAAAATTAATGATAAAAAAATTATTTCTTTTCATATTTTTTTAATATATTTAAATTTTTTTAAAATATAAAAAAATATTAATATACTAATAATTATTATTTTTTAATTATTAAATAAAATTAAAATACAAAAAATGACAAAAAAAAACAGATATCAAATAAAATCTGTATACAAAAATATTCTTTTAGCATCTTTCCTGGGAAAGCGGATACTTTGCCTTCGAGAGAGCATCTGATCCGGATTTAAAATCCACTTTTATACCATCAATAATATACGGACACGTAGGCATTTCATGACTAAAGAGTGTAGATCTGAATCCACCCAATCCCGATTCCTAATTCCCCCTCCCTTGCGATTGAGAAATATTTTCTCGAGAAAATTCTATTCTTGCGATGGAATCTCCCAACAGCTCATCCTTGCCGGCGAATTGGAATCTCATGTTTCTTGAATGGGGTAATCGTGATTTGATCTTTGGCCTAGGATTTAAAGAAAGATTTAAAGAAAAAATGAAAAAACACAAACCTTTTGGTTGTTTAATCCTTCATCTCGCACTGTCTTCCTCTCGATAAAGTGCCAAAACTGGTGCTTGTAAAAATCCTATAAAAATAATTTTTTTGCAAGCCTTCTCGGTATTTGATTTGTCATCGTTTTTTTTTTTCATGTAGACATCCAGTATTCAATTGATTTATTTTCCTGGGAACTCTCTTACCTTATAGATTCGATAGGCTCATACTCTGCATTGAGATTTCTTTCTCCACGTTGCAGAGATTGTTCCTTAACTGGAGCCTGTGATTCGATTTAAATTTCGACCGCAGTGATTGCATTTTGGAGGCAATAAGAATGGAGCTGAGGAAAATCTTCAAGGTAAGAAAAATATTTTCTCGAGAAAATGGCGGCCAATCTTGGCTGGATATTGGAGTCTCAGTTGATGCAGGTCTACACTCTTTAGTCATAGAATGCATACGTGTTTGTATATTATTGAATCCATCCGGATCACAGATTTTCTCTTTGTGATATTACTTTTAGCCTCAGTTTTCGCGAATTTTCGATCATTCACACCGAAAATTCCAGAGGCCCAGCAGTGTTACTTGCAAGTAAAATAGTTATTTACTATAAAATAAAATTAATTTATTCTATCTTTTTATAATTTCTTTTACATATATAAAAGAGTAACGATAAAGATTAGCCTGTCATTACAGAACATAAACATTGAGCCATGCAGAAATTTGTGTTCAAACAAGCATGCATATCTTTTTTTTTTTTTTTGAGAAAACCAACAACTTTATTGGCTATTAGTTACGTTACATAGTCTGAAACACATGAGTTTCCTCCAGTTCGATAATCTCCTCTGTTACAAGCATTGCCTCTTTCCTTAGGTTATACGCTACAGTGGTGCCCTCTCGAGGTATGTAACAGACTAACAGATCCTACGATTTCTGTAAATTGCCATTACTTGCTTGATTTTTGAGATGATCATGCCAAAATAACTTTCATCTTCCTTCATTCTTTGAACTTCCTTTTCTACTGTTAGATAATTCCCTTCTAGGATCGCCTTCCGCATGCCCAATTCCAAGCCAAAATTGGCAGCCCTAAGAGTTGTTGTAGCCTCACTAGTACTGGATCTGGAAAAAGATCGATTTTTTTCTTAAAGGTAGTAAAAAAAATTTCCATCTATATCTCTTACCGCGGCTCCTATATCTACTGTACATAGTTTCTTATCAATTGCAACATCCCAGTTGATTTTGCAAAAGCCTTGAGGCGAGCATTCCCATCTTGTTCTTGTGGAGTTATCTGAAGAGTTATGAGTGTCATCGCTTGAAACGGACTGAGAGATATATAGCTGCATTCGCTTTACCCTTTGTGAGATAGAGTGTGGGTCGACGAATATGTTTTTGAACACTATGCTGCATTTGCATATCTATTTGAACTTTTTCAATTTGATGCACTTGGTATGTCCTTAATATAATTTGCACTTTTCTATTTTTTTAACCTTTTATTTCAAACATATTTACACATTCTTAAAAAATATAAAAAAAAATAGAAAATGATACTTTACCCACCCATTTTAACACTTCAATTTAACATCTCATGTATTTTAATTTATTTTTTTAAAATTTTTTTACTTAATAACTAAGGAAGTAATTATTAGTGTATTAATAATTTCTTTTATATTTTTTTAAAATATTTTAAAATGATAAAAAAATTAAGAATAAAAAAATGATGAAAAAATAAAAGCACTAATTGTGCCTAGCGGTCACCTAGCAATAAGCTCCAGGCGACTGACTAGCAGCACCCTAAAAAAATATATCAATATGTTAATAGTTATTTTTTTAATCATTAAGTAAAAGAATAAAATTTAAAAAAAAAAAAACATAAATATATGAACGGTTAAAATAAGTGTGCAAAATAAAGCAGTGTAGTAGCATTTCCTATCTATTATTCTGACCAATCTTGTCCAATTTTTTTTTTTTTTAGAGTTTGCTCATATGACGTATCAATACCGAGATTACTTTTACATGAGAATGGGAAAACCTACCGTTCGGATAGGTATAAAATACAGCCACCAATTATATTAAAACGCATAAGCACTCCATAAGAATTAACAGAAAACCCACACCCATCAGATAAACCTTACCTCAGAGACACACCCCTCCCCAATTTCCCCCTCCTTCAATTCCCTCCTCAATCTCATCTCTTGTGAACTCTCTCACGTCCCAAAGGTATACATAATATGTGCAATTGCAATCAAACACCAAAATAACACTTGTCTTTTTCCTTTAATTTCTTGAAATTTATCAACAACCAAACATAATGTTAGAAATGAAATTGAATCATTAACGGAGGAAAATGATACTAAGTTGAAGTGTTGATTATTGTAATGGGCACGTGATCGAGGAAGAAATCCTTTAGAAGCCTTTTCGGTGGCAACATCGATAGTACGTTTGCTGCAAAGTTCTCAGCCGTGACCATCACAATAAAGCTCGATTTTTCAGTACCTTTGTCTCCGACAACCATGATACGCACACCAATCCGTCCAAACGGGTTGTAGGTCTGACAAAAGCTTTTGCCATTGAAGAAGCTTCACAACCCTTGTCTCCAAGAAACCTTACGACATAAAAAAGCTCACACAAAAATGACGTCAGAAATATGAAGATACAGAGTCTTGGAACATGGAAATTGCGAGAGAATTAAGTAAAACGGTAGAGAAGGGAAACTGAAAAAACCCTTGTCTATTTGAGCAGATTGAAGATTGAGATGAGATTGGGGAGGGAATCCAAAGAGGGAGGAATCGGGGGATAAGGTTGTGCAAAAATCCAACAATCTAACTCTGACCTCGACTCCGCTCCGACTCCGATAAAGTAGAATCGAAGTCGGAGTTTTTCCCCTCTAAAGTAGGAGTCGGAGTCAGAGTCAGAGGTGGAGGTTCATCGACTCCAACTTTAAATCCGACTCTGATTTTGAATCTGACTTTGATTTTGAAATTGTACATATAAATATAAAAATATCTGTATTATCATATATATTTTATATAACTATTACTTATATAGATAGATAATTAAATTAAATAATAGTATGAGTTAATTAGTATTCCCCAATAATCTACTCATGATATAATAGACATATATAAAAGTATATAAACTAATGTAATAGCTTGTAATACTTATATATAAACACTAATATATTAAAAGTTTCTAATGCAATAATTTGTATTACTAATATATAAAGAGTTAAAAAGCTAATATATAAACAGTAATGTATTATAAGTTACTAATGTAATAACTTGTAATAATAATGTATAAACATTAATATATTATAAGTTACTAATGTAATAACTTGTAATATTAATGTATAAAGACTAGTAATGTATAAAGTTATAAACACTAATGTATTATAAGTTAATAATGTAATAACTTGTAATACTAATGTATAAAGTTATAGATACCAATTTATTCAAATTAATATACTAATAATATAATAGACATATACTAAGACTAATGTATTGTAAACTAATATAATAACTTATAGTATTGAAATAGTCATAGACCCTACAGGCTACATATAGTCATAGAATAATATTCTACTTATAACATATGTACAAACAATAGTCTACAATAACATATAATATTATTATACTAATGTATAATGCTAGACTTACTAATTACTAATGTATAAACACCAATGTATTCCAAAATAATATACTTATAATATTTATGACATAAAGAACAATTAAATTAAATAATAATATGAGCTAATGTTCTAAAATAATCTACTTATAATTAATAGAAATCTACTAATGTATCATAAACTAATCTATAGACACTAATGTATTATAAGTTACTAATGTAATACTAATATACTATAGTTTTATCTATTTATAATTTTCATTAATCAATATTATAGTACAAGTTTAAATAACACTAATTGTATTTGAATTTAAGACTTTTCATATATGTTTTATATAACTATAAATCTATAACTAATGTATAAATTTTTAATAATTATACCATAACTAGAAATATATAACTAATCTAATATATGTATATATATATTGTTATAAAACTAAAATAAAAACTATTATTACAAGAGAAAATATTTAGAACTCTTATTATTCAAGAGCTGAAATTTTCTCCCTTCCTTTCTTTCATTCTTTCTCTTCTCTTTCTTTCTTTTCTTTCGTTCTTCTTATCTTTGATTTCTTTTGTACATATAAACATTCTCAAACTCTCTATTTATAGGGAGAGATTGAGGAAGGAGAGAGGTAAGAGTGATCATATACAATAGTCATTCACAATAATTTAAAAAAAGAAATGGGGGACAAGAAGAGAGAGGGAAGGAAAATTGGAGCGGACATGTAGGGGGTGAGGGAGTGGGTCATTCATGTCCCCCAATCCATAATTGTAACACTCCCCCTTGAATAATCACCCATAAAAAAATATGTCTCATTAAAACATTGCCAAGAAAAAACTCAGTAGGAGAAAACCAATGGCGAAGAAAAAAGAGTACAATATTCTTATGTACCGCCAAGTGCTTTAAGATTGTCTTATTAAACCTTGTAAAGGAAAACTCAATGGTACAAAACTTCAGCGAATGAAAAACAGTACAATCAGCATAAGTTTTCAAGACATTTACTCCCTTGAAAAGTGCATGACGATAGATCTTTGAGTTTTCGCATTCTAATATTCTGCACAATATTCTTGAATGTCGTAGTTAGTAATGCCTTTGTGAATAAATCTGACAGATTATAACTTGATCGTATCTGCTTGATATCAATTTCACATTTCTCTTGAAGTTCGTGAGTATAAAATAATTTAGGTGAAATATGTTTGATTCTGTCACTTTTTATATATCATCGTCTGATTTGAGTGACACAAGCATTATTATCTTTGTATAAAATTATTGGACTATCATTGATCATAGAAAGACCACACTTTTCTTGGATATGTTGAATCACTAATCTCAGCCAAATACACTATCGACTTACTTCATGAATTGCAATGATATATGAGTGATTCAAAGATGTGGCAGATAGTATCTGCTTGATAGATCTCTATGATATGGCAGTATCTCCATAAGTAAATACATATCCAGTTTGAAATCTACCTCTGTGTGAATTTGAAAGATAACTTGCACCTACGTATCCAATCAATTGTGGACTTGATTCATGTTGATAAAATAATCTCATATCAACCATACCATAAAGGTAACGAAAGACATGTTTAATACTATTCCTATGCTTTTGAGTTGGCGCAGAACTATATCTTGCAAGCAGATTAACTAAATGTAATATCAGGCCGAATGCAATTTGCAAGATACATCAAAACTCTAATTGCACTTAGATATGGTAATTCAAGACCAAGAATTTCTTCATTATCTTCATAAGGAATGAATGAATCATTCTTCACATCAAGTAATCGAACAACCATTAAAGTATTCAGGAGATGAGCTTTGTCTATATAAAATTACTTCAGGACTTTCTCTGTATACATGGACTGATGAATAAAAATTTCATTTGGCAAGTGCTCGAGTTGCAAGCCGAGACAAAGTTTTGTTTTGCTAAGATCTTTAATTTCAAATTCATTCTTTAACTATATAACGTTTCTTGTGATCTCTTCAGGAGTTCCCACAATATTTAAATCATCAACATAAAACGCAATAATGACAAATCCGGATTCTAATTTCTTAATAAAAATACATGAGCATATAAGATTATTCTCAAATATTTTTTTAAATAGATATTCGCTTAGGCGATTATACCACATGCGTCTGGATTGTTTTAACCCATATAAAGATCTTTTAAGTTTAATAGAGTACATACTTCTAGATGTATTTGTAGATGCTTCAGGCATTTTATCTCCTTCAGGGATTTTCATATATATGTCATGATCTAAGGATCTATATAAATATGCAGTGACCACATCCATTAACTGCATATCTAATCCTTTTGTAACAACCAGACTAATCAAAAATCTGAATATGATTGTATCTATAATGGGAGAATATGTTTCCTTATAATCAATCTCGGGTTTCTGTAAAAAATCTTGTACGACAAATCGTATTTTGTACCGCATAATTTCATTTTTCTCATTACCTTTTCGTACAAATACCCACTTATATTCAACAGGCATTACACCCTTTAGTGTTGGGACAGTAGGTCCAAATACCTCTCGTTTTACTAGCGAGTTTAATTCAACTTCAATAGCGACTTTCCATTTTGACCAATCATTTCTACGTCAACATTTTTTTATGGTTTTTGGCTCATTTTTTCATTACTTATGGTAATGTCAAAGGCCATCTTATAAGAAAATATGTTGTCGACAACAGTTTTATTTCTATCTAGAATTTCTCCAGTTTCATGAAATGTATTGAGATCTCATTATTTTCAAGTACATGTCCCTCTTCAGAAAAAAACATTTCATGAAATACATCTTCAGGAGGTCCCTTTTTAGGAGATTTTGGAATAGAAGATTTTACATTTTCAGGAGCATCAACTATAATTGTAGCCTGTATTGTGGGTATGGGTTTTTCAGGAACACCAAATTTATTTTGTATCATTTTCCTTCGGAGAATTTTGTCTTTTGCACTAATAAGTCTTCCATACTTCAGGCGTGTCTTAAACACACCTATTGCTGCTTTGACAACTTATCATTTAGGGATTTTAATCCTTGCTGGAGCATTAACAGCAAGAATATATAATTTTACTATACCTTTAGTATCAATAAATACATTCGATAATTAATTTGCAACACTTTGCAAATGAATAATTTTCTGAACTTCTAGTTTACATTCATTTGTAGGAGGATCAAATTGAGACAAGATTTTATTATCTCAGGTAATTTTTGTCGTGCTTCAGGTACCGACTTTTCATTACCCAGTAATGGAAAAGTGGATTTGTCAAAATGACAATCCTCAAAACGTGCTTTAAACATATCCTATGTAAGAGACTCAAAGTATCTAATAATAGATGGAAAATCGAAACCAACATATATCTCAAATCTACATTGAGGGACTAATTTTGTACATTGTGAAGGTGCAATTGAAATATATGCAACACATCCAAAAGTACGAAGATGAGAAATATTTGATTGTTGACCGAATGCAAGCTGTAATGGAGAATATTTATGATATGCAGATGGTCTAATTCGAATTAATAATGCTGCATGAAGTATAGCATGTCCCCAAATAGAAACAGGTAGTTTTGATTTCATAAGTAAAGGTCTAGCGATTAATTGAAACATTTTTATCAAAAATTCAGCTAAACCGTTTTGAGTGTGTGTATGAGCAACAGGATATTCAACATCTATTCCTATTGACATGCAATAATCATCAAAAGTTTGAGATGAAAATTCGTCTGCATTATCCAATCGAATAATTTTAATTGGATACTCAGAAAATTGTGCTCGTAATTTGATTATTTGAGCAATAAGTCGAGCAAATGTAGCATTTTTAGTGGAAAGCAGACAAACATGTGACCATCGACTTGATGCATCAATCAAAACCATAAACTATCTAAATGGTCTACTTGATGGATGAATAGGCCCACAAATATCCCCATAAATCCTTTGTAAAAAGGATGTGGATTCAACAACAACCTTTGAGGAAGATTGTATGATAATCAACTTACCTTGGCAACATGTCGAGCACAGATATTCATTAAATAAAAGAATCTTTTGATTCTTTAAGGGATGCCCATGCAAATTATCAATGATTCGTCTCATCATTATTATTCCCGGATATCCAAATCGATCATGCAAAGTCATGAATACTTTGGGGTCAATACATTTCTAATGTATTACCCAAAGTTTTGAATTCCGTTTCGATGATTGTTTCGGTTAAGTTTGTGGAATAGAATATTTTGGTTCCATTCCGTTCCGGTGTTCCGTTTCAGATAGATATTATGTGAATAAATTATATATATAATAATTATATTATCTAAAAAAAACCAATAGAAATCTTAAAAACATACATATTAAATTTAATAATACTATTCAATAATCCATACAAATATTAAATACACATATTTATAAAATTTAATAAAATATCATAAGCTTCGTATTCAAATTTCATTCATTTTCGTTACATAAAATATTTTATTATTATTAGTATCATTATAATATATAATTAATATTATTATTAGTGTTGCTTCAGCCTTCAAGAGCGTGACTTTGGTGGTACTCTTTTGGATGACCAATGTCACCAATCAAACTCACTCACGTGATTGACTGCAATATATGGACCCACCTCCATTTTAATTCTGCCAAGAATCCATCGGAGGGTTGCTTGGCTTCAAGACGACGACGAAAGTGCGATCTGAAGCTCAAGGTATGCCAGGTTACTGTTCTTCTACTTGTAAATCACAAAATGCTTCATGTTTTTAGCGTTTCTGTTTCTTCTTCTTCTTCTTTTAGCTGTTGTTGATCATGCAAGGCAAGGCACATGTTTAGATACAGTAAAACTCATCTCTTAATCGGCCTTTGATTTTGCGCTATTTTGATTTTGTCTTCTCCCTGATTCTCATCTTCAAACGCATATTTCTCATAAAATGAGTCGGACCAGGTGATTCCAAGTAGGAGAGAAGAGTCGAACCAGAGGTTCAAACTTTAAAATCTCTTCATATTTCGGATGAAATATGTATCCCAACCGAAATGCCGGAATCCGGCCGGAATGGCCCGAAATGAGCCGAAACTACCAGAATTCTTTCCGAAACGGAATATACTACTCCCCCATTCCGGTCACTGTACTGGAATAACAAATTTTGGCCATTCTGGCCGGAACGAAACGAAATTCACAACATTGATATTACCACATATGATTCATTGTTCTCATTTTTGTATAATACAATTCAGAAGAGAGAGCAGACAGTCTTTCTAATACAAGTTTCTGGCCCGATATTATTTTAGTAATGAGAATATACTCTTTATTGCCTTTTGGTCGTTTCAATATAGTAATTATTACGACGTATATCTTTGAGACTCAATAAGTTTCTTCTAGATTGTGAAGAAAATAGAGTAGCATTAATACAAAATTAGTGCCATTAGACAACACAATATAAGCTCTTCCGAAACCCTCAATTAGATTTGATGAACCTGATATGGTATGGACATAGATTTTGCTTAGTGTTAGATTTTGAGAAATTTTATTATCTTTGAAAATTGTATACGTTGTAGCACTGTCAGCCAAACATACATTTTTATCATTCAACTCAAAGATAAAAAGTTCATTTGCGTGATTCATGATTCTTTAAAATATACAAAATTTTCATTACAAATAATAAAAAAATTACATTAATTGGGAGGAACACTCAGTTAAATTATTCCATAAAATAAATGGATCTTTTACTATAAAATACTCAGTTTTTAATTTTTCGTGAAGATGGTGGCGAAGAAAAATCATTGTTTTAGTATGGTCTTGTAGGGACGCTTGATTTCCTTCTTTTATTATTTCTCCCAGGTTCATAACATCTAGATAGATTTCAACTTCAAGAATCCAGAATAAATAATTTTTTTCAAATATGTTAAGAGTAACGAATTCCAATTTTGTAATGTTTGACATTTTTCACACATATAAATAGTGAAATAAATATTTGTATTTCAGAAATATATTTATAAAGTCACACAGATTTTATTAAGTAATAATCAACAATATAATATTTTATATTCATCTCAAATACTACAAATAATATATTGAAAAACTTACTTGAAGAATAAAACTACTAACTTTAGAATTGGTAGAATCGTCGTACTGATAACGTGTTATAAAACTAAAATAAAAACTATTATTGTAAGAGAAAATATTTAGAACTCTTATTATTCAAGAATTGAAATTTTTTCTCTTCCTTTCTTTCTTTATTTCTCTCCTTTTTCTTTTCTTTTATTTTCCTTTCTTTTGTTCTTCTTATCTCTGATTTCTTTTGTACATATAAATATTCTCAAACACTCTATTTATAGGGAGAGATTGAGGACAGAGAGAAGGAAGAGTGATCATATACAATAGTCATTCACAATAATTTAAAAAGAAAAATGGAAGACAAGAAGAGAGAGGGGAGGAAAATTGAAGCGGACACATGTGGGGGGGGGGGAGGGAGTGGGTCATTCATGTCCCCCCTCCATAATTGCAACATATATATATATATATATATATATATATATATATATATAAGCCCATGCATTACTCAAAGACACTACAATAATTAATATAGTCAAATCAGGAATTGTCATCTCTCAAAGACATTACTTGTTAGTTAATGGAAATGATGTCGTTGATTCCACCTAAGGTCCACAAAGCCCAAAACTACCCCCTCTCGTGACTAATCATAATAATCTCATAGATTCAATCATTCACAATCATTTTGAAATTCTGAATCACCCTAAGGGCCTAATCCTAGCTCTCCCTTTCCATCAACCACAAGAGAAAGAAAAAGCAAATCCCATTTGTCCCTTCCATTTTTATCTTCAAGCTTGAGAAGCAAGATCCCCTCTCTCATTTCTTAAAGCCACGCGGCCTAACAAAGAGAAAAGAAATTGATTTCCTCTCCAAAGCTCACGGGTTCACTCCCTTCTTCACCCATTTCGGGTTCTGACTCAAAGGTTAAAAAAAAAGCTTGATTCTCCTCTTTTAAAGGGTAAAGCTTGAAGATAATGGATCTTAGGTTTCATTCCAAGTTACCTTTGCGAATAGCCTAATAGGTGTGAGTTTTTCCCATTTTCTCATATGTATATTTTGGTTTCAACTTGAGAAAAACTGTGTTGATATTGTGCTTATATCTACTCCATTTGCTTTGACAAGTCGAAGTCTATAAAATTCAAAGTTGGAGTCGGAGTCAGAATCGAAAGACCCCAATTCCGATTTCGAGAAGTCAGTGCTTAACCATATTTGAGAGAGAGGTTGTCTCAAAAATAAGGATTATCCAGTGGATGTAGGTTGTGTTAATTCTCATAAAGTGCTTACGTGTCCTAATACAATTGGTTGGTGCAAAATGAGATTTTATATCCATTTGGACTACATATTTTTTTTAAATGACTGCTATAACTACAAAAAGATCCCACAAAATCAATCCACAAACTGACGTGATTTTATATTATTTGTTAAATCTACTTTACAATAAAAGTTAACTTCACAATCTAACAAACAACATAAAACTATATCAATTTGTGGAATTTATTTTGTGAAATTTCTTTATGGTTAAAATATTTTTCATTTTTTAATAATAATATTTTTGTAAAATGAGGTAAGTTTTATAAGATATTTTATAAAAATCTTATGATATAAAATTTTATGAAAAATAATGAGCATTGATTCCCAAACAATCCTTGAGTTATGTCGTGCAACCATCAAACTAATGATTGAGATTCTAAGACTCCCAAATAGGTGATTGATGGGCAGCCTACTAGGTGTTGGGACTTGAGGGCTAGCTTAGAGCATTGGTATTGAATTAGTCAAAATTTTCTTTCAAACAATACAAGTTTGCACATATATCAAAATTTTTTTTTTATATTATTTGATCAAATATGAGGAGACAAAAGTGAAAGAAGGGAATAACAGTATAAGTTGTCTTCAAAAGTGAATAGTAAAACTTTAAAACTCTTCAAATTTGAAATGTTACTATTCACTTTTGAAGACAACTTGTACTGTTATTCCCTTCTTCTACTTTTGTCTCCTTTTTTTATATGTTTGCAAATTTGTACTTTTTGAAAGAAAATCTTTACTAATCCAATGCTAGTGCACTTATAGATGCATGGCTCTTCGAGTAGCCTTGCTAAGTGGCCAGGCTATTGTTATTAAAGAGGCAGCCCTCTTATCATCAGTTGCCACATTAGAAATTACAGTAAATAGAGAGTAGATAGCACCGCACACAATTACAATTGGAAAGGAAAATCAACGAAGAAGAAAGATCGAGGGAAGACCAATTTGGATTTCTACTTTTCACTCATTTTCGCTATAAACAATTTTTCACTATCATTTTTGCTACAAAAAAGGAAAATCTCAAATTTGGTTTTGCAGAAATGAAGGAAAAAAACATTGTAACAATTTGTCCGTGATGTTCTTAAAACTTCTTGGGGTTCTTGCGAAAGAGAGAATCTGTTTAAGGGGTGTTTCGGACTGAAATGTAGATAACCTGTTTGAGAAAGAGAGAAGCCTTGTTCTTCATTTTTGTTGTGATCGTACAGCAATTATAATGAATAATACGAAATAATAAAAAAAAAGAGAAAAATAACACAGAAATTTACGTGGTTTGGTGATGTGCCTACATCCACAGGAGTGAGCGACTAAATTTTATTATCATCTGAATTAAGATTAAAATATATGTATTTATACTAATCCTAAATATACAGACGTATTTAAAAAAAAAATACATTTATACTGTACTACAGGGGATACCCCTATATGTATGGATATGAGCCACATATGTATAAATAGTGTTGATAGTAAATATTGTTGTATAAATATTTGTCACTATATCTTATTAAATATGAGTTACATATTTTAACAATTTTTAATATTATTTAAAATTTTCTAAAAAAAAAAAAATTCAGAAAATGTAAAGGGAAACTATGATAGATAAGGGGGGAGAATGGTCTTTGACGGTGGCCGCCCGTAGTTGTTTTCCAATCCGAACCTTGAAACCATTTATGCAATCAGAGTTTCCTAAATTATTGCGGATCGCAGCATGTCATTTATCTGTACTCTGTCTTGACGCAAAACCAACATAAATGATAAGTGCTGAATACAGTGCTCTTCTTCCCACCCGTTCAAATCAATCGTCTAACCCCTTCAGCCCCATTTAGAGAACCTTTGCACGCCATAGTTTCTCGTCGCCACCGCCGCACGACACCATCACCAGTAGGGGCGGACCTACAACTAAGGGTGGGGGGCTACCGCCCCCTGAAAATTTTTTAAAAAAAAATTATTATATAAATATATAATCTTTTTATATATAATTAAAATTACTCCTTCAAATATTTAAAAATAAATAAAAAATGTCTCTCAATACTTAAAAAATTATCATTTATTATTTTTTTGAGAAAAAAATTATCAAGAATTCCATTTCAAAAATAATAATAGATGAATTTTATTTCATTAAAGATCATCATTGAGTATGTAAAAAAAAAACTTAAGTTTATTTATTTTTTATTATTATTATTATTTTGTAATGGTTTTTAGCTAGTAATTTTTTTTTTCTAATTCAAAGAAAAAAGAAAATAAATGAAGAAAGAAAAAATATAATTATTATTTTTTGTATAATTACATGTAAAAAATATATATTATTTATATTTATACATATTATACATTTTATCAATCACCTCCCAAACATCGAATCTTAATTCCGCCCTTGATCACAAGTTTTTCGTCAGATCCGTCGCCATTGCCCCGGATTGTTCTCTCTCTTAGCAGCGGGAGAAAGGGACCAAAACAAATGCCGAATTCAGCAACAGCAGCTGCGCTTCAGCTGATGCCGCAAATGACGCCATTGCCGGTCTAGAAGCCTTTCTAACTCTCCCACCAGCATCCATAATCTTGGCAAACTGGATTCTTGGTGAGTCCCGCTTGTGTTTTCTGGACTGAATATTTTTCAAGACTCGGGAAGGGATAGGGGAGGGATTGAAGGATTTTTTTTTTTTCTTTTACAATATTTTTATTAGCCGTATGAAGGTATATGGGAATGTGAAATGAAAGAATTACGTGACAAACATCCATTAGATGGCTGTTATTTTAGAGATGACAAACCGACCGGCGGAAAGGTTTTCTCACTTTGTAATCTTGGTGGCTGGTATTCTAATTTTTCTCTTCTTGTTGTTTATTATTTTTTAAAATTTTCATTTAAAATTAGATTTTATTATTCAATTTCTGAATTTGATGGATATGTGTCAAGAGCATTTTTATTAAATTAGTTAAATATAAATTCATATTTTAATTCATATCACATGAATTTATATTTATTTATTCTATTTAAATTTCATTTTCACATATAATTATCTATTTACTTTTTATATAATAACAAAATATTATTAATTTAATTTTTTTTATTAATTTATTTTTATCACATTTTGTACTTCTACCAATTAAATATTAATAATAATAATAGTAATTATATTTTAATTAAATTAATATTAATATTTATCATAGTTATTGAATATTATATTAATATTAAATATTAAATTAATATTAAATATTAATATTAATAAGATTAATGTTACATACCATCCCTATTTAGAACATTCACATCCCCTCTCCCATATTTTTCTTAGATTTAAACCAAAAACCCCACTCCATATAATTTTTTCCTAAATTTTAACCATTTTCAAAAAATCCCCCACATCTCATTCCCTATTCTTTCTCTCATATATTAAAATAACATTTTTCTATTATTTCTTTTATACTTTTTTCTCTCACCTTTATTTTCATTTTTAGCAACTTACTCTTTTATCTTTATCATCCTCTTCTCAAATATCAGAAATATCACATTGTATAATATTTGTGAAAAACACTTATATAATATTTTTTTTCCCAATATTATTTTTGACCATGAAAATTTTATTAAAAATAATATTATTTTTTCATTCTTGAATTTAACAGTTGAATTTTGAACTGGTTTCTAATGACAATATTTTTTTTTCCTATTGCAATAAGCACATTTTTTGTGCCGCCTCGAATGAATACTTTTTTTGTCCTCGTTCCAACGGATACTTTTGTGTCCCCATTTCCAATGGATACATTAATGATAACTTTTTGAAGGTTATAAATTGAAAACTTATTGTTCTAGTCTTTCACACACTTTTTCACCCACTCTTGCCTCTCCTTTGTGTCTTTGAGTTTATCACAACTCGCAAGACTCTTTTTCACCCAATAGCTCATTCTTTCTTTCAAAGGATGCTAAAATGCTTATCGTCCTCCGACGATGAGTTCCCTTCGATGCATAACTCCGAGCACGACGAACCGTCATCCAGGCGCCGTTCAAATGAGGAAAAATACAAGTACATTCGATGGGATCATTTGCAAAGCTAGGAGCACCTTTATGTTTATTACTTTACAGAAAATCTGACATATCCCGACTTACTCTTTCGCAGGAGATTTAAGATGCACCATCCTCTATTTCTTCGTATCTTAAACGAGATGGAAGCTAACGAGCCGTACTTCGTGCAGAGACGAGATAATGCCAGAAACTCGGATTGACTCCAATGCAGAAGGTAACTGCAACTATCTGAATGTTGGCATATGGGGTCACTGCAGATCTCATGGATGAATATATCCATATCGGTGAAAGTACTACTATGGAGAGCCTGAAGAAATTCTGTGAAACAATTGTTTAAGTCTATTCCGTTGAGTATTTGCGCTCTCTGATTGTCGTAGATATTGCTCGATTGCTTGCAGTTGAAGAACAACGCGGCTTCCCTAGCATGCTCGGTAGCATCAACTGCATGCACTAGAGGTGGAAGAATTATCCGGCCGCATGGAAATGTGTGTACTCTAGCCATATTCGTGAACCAACTATCACTTTAGAAGTAGTTGCTTCATACGACCTTTGGATATGGCACGCTTTCTTCAGTTTGCTGGGTTCACATAACAATATAAATGCTTTGAAACAATCAAATGCTTTCACTGAACTACATTGAGGTCTTGTGCCTCAAGTGAATTATACCATAAATGGCCACCACTACATGATAGGGTACTACCTTGCTGATGTTATTTATTTTAAATGGGCAACATTCATGAAGACTAATTCACAACTGTAAGGGAATAAGAAGAAAAATTTTGCAGCAACGCCTGAATCAGCTTGCAAATATGTCGAGCATGCATTTGGTGTACTTCAAGCACACTTTGTAATTATTCGTGGACCTTCTCAGATGTTTAAGGTCAGTGACTTAACAAATATAATGATTGTTTGTGTTATTTTACACAACATGATAATTGAGGACAAGCGGGATGAAAGTGAGGATTCGAAATAGGACTGTGAACAAATTGATAGATCAATACCAGAAATGACTCGAGAACCAACCAATGAATATTTAACTTTCATTGAGCGCCATCATGAAATCCGTGAAACTATGGCACATCATCAGCTGCAAGCATATTTGATTGGACATCAATGGCAGCTATATGGCTAACAATAGAGGCGATCACCAACCATTCCAAGTATTTGTTGTAATTTTTTGTTTTCTCCCTTTTTTGTTTTATTTTTTCTGGAATGTTATTTAATATTGTTAGTATCAGTGCTCACTTTAACGTTATTTGACCTGTATTATCCTGATTCAATGTACTAGCAACATTGTTTTCTAAAGCAAGGCCAGGAACAACATCTCTATCAAATGATGCAAATGTTCAAAAAATATTACATCGCAAATCCCAACAAATATTACCCAAATCATAATTCATCTAAAATATTTGTCCTAATAATAAATTACATAAACATCAAATTGGTTGTCTATAATGCACCAAAAAAATAAATTCATAGGTGCAAAAAAAAGAAAAAAATACCACTAAGAAGAAAGAATACACCAATAATCAATTGAACTGGCCTCTCCACCTGGCCATAATCTCCTACTAGAGCCCATGAAAATATAGTGGCTGGGTCTCGGGCAATAAACTTAGATCCATCAACATAATCTGCTCCTCTCGTTCCTTGTTCGCGGTTGTAACCTGAATAATCTCTAGCTCAATCCTCTTTTCCTCCAGAATCAATTTTGTTTGCTACAGCTCCCGCTTCTTGTTTTTCTCCTCTTTGTCTAACTGTTTCCCCTCTTTATCAGCTATAATCTTCTCGACCTTCAGTCAGAGAAGCTCATTCTTTTGCAAGCACAATTCCTCGAAAAGCTTGTACTTACGCTTGCTAAGCGCAATGTACTCATCTTGACCATTTGCCTTGAGCCTTGCGCTTTGCCTTCTCTGCCTTCCGACCCATTGGCGTCTTTAAATCCACCACATCATTCTCATAAACATTTTCCGGTTCAACTTCCATCCCACCAGACGAACCAACTGGTATTGCTAAGGTGCCCGAGAACATTGGGGACATTACATTGCCTCCATTTCAGCTGATCCTTCAATAGATCCCAGGTGTGCTCAAAATGAAAGGGTATCTTCTCAATCTGGAGGTATATTGCATTAGCTTTGTCAATCCAGCAATGGAAAACAAAACCATCGGAATATTATACACAAGAAAACAAAATTGACAACAATCAAACAATATAAACCATTTAATACGTCAACTAAGGTGTGTACCTTATCTTGCTAAGTCATCTTGCTCGGGTGTAACTATTCAACGTTTGAGAAAGTTTGCACAGAATTTGTTCGTTGCCTTCAGAATAGCAACCCAGCAATGATTCAAAGAACTACCCGTACGTTCGGGTGTATTCCCTTTATACTTGCTGAAGTATGCCAAAATTTTCTCTGAAAGCTGAGCATGTTTTTAGTCCATACCTGAGATTGCGTCAATGGAGCAATTTAGCCATATGGACACTAGTAACTTGTCTTCTTCAGGGCTAAAATTCGTACCCTTAATGACCCTTCTCACCTTGAGAGTGGCCACCTTGGGTATCGACGAAGAATCATCGCATGGGTTAGGTGACTGTGCACTTTGACCAAGGTCTAAATGGTCAAGGTTGGTCTCCTGAGTTAAGAGGCTGGTGAAATTGTACAAATCGTGGGGACTTGTGAATCCATAACTAAAAAAAAAATTGACATAAATAGGAAAAAGGCAAGAGTCATACACGCTATCATTGAGATATTACTTGATTATGGGTAAGGCTCAGGAACGTTGTGGTCATAAAATTCCATTGGCCAACGATTGTTCATGGCTATCCCAACTAGTTTGTTGTGGTTGCAACAGGTTGTACAACAATCTATGTCGTTCAGGTTACATTGCAGCAATGGTGTCAACCAATTTTGTATTTACCAAAAATAAATAAGAGCACTCACATCCAGTCCCTCATATTATGTATGTAGACAGTAGACTTAGAAAATTGAATATGCAATTGTCATCGCCATTAGAGGACAAATGAAACAATCAACAAAAAAAAGTACCCAAAGGAATAACATAAGGAGTTGTATCAAGAGTTTTTTTTTTTTTTATGAAGAACATAAGGAAAAGTACCCAAAGGATGAATATGCAATCGTCATGCAGCAAGGTTATAGATATCAGCATTAATTTCTTGATATGTACTTTGTTTTCTTAAATAAGAAGCATAGGTTTTCTATTTTTGCTTTTAGATTTCATCTCTTGTCATTATTGTATCGTGTTTTGTTTACGTTACTTTTTGTGGTGATTATTTATGTGTTGTAGGTCTACACAAGCTTTTTCTATTGTATGACCTATATTTAATTTTTTTCATAAATGCTTTTATTATGCTTTTGTTCACGGAGTGTCCTCTCTATGAGTGTGTGCTTATGAAATTGGAAGAATGAGGGTTCACCATGCTTACGATTCGTATACGATGTTTACATCACTATAATGTTAGTGTAAATCACTATAACACTCAAAACATTACAACGAATGCTGGTAGAATAAGTAGTAGACATTACAAACAAATAAACAACACTCAAGGTCTTCCTCACGACATTACAAATACTCTAGGTCTTTCCCACTACAGTTTACCTAATAGAATAAGTAGACATTACAAACACTCAAGACAGTCATCTATGTAAATAATTAAAACTAAAACAAATATAATTTATATATAAAAATCAGACCTTTTGTATAGATGTAAACCTCATAAATAATTAAAATTCCTACAACAAATTTTTATGTAAGTTCCTGCAAGACAATCATAAATACAAACCTATATATGCCTCTAATTAACTAATTTGACCAAACGATTAGTCGATTATAATGTAAAACTCCAACCTTTATATGAAGAAATAAATAAACAATTTAATGTAAATGAAACTGAAAATTATTTTCAAATGAGAACAACGATAGCTTAATAGCCACCTCCCAAATCATTTTTTTGCACCAACAATCACAACCCATAAACCCAATATCTCAAAAACAATCAAAATTTACACACCATTTAAGACAAGCGTGGTAAATACTTCCACAACAATCACCATTAAGTAATAGGATAACAATTGGCATTTAGGATAACAATTGGCATTAAACAACAAACCACAACCGTCAGCATAAGGACAACAATCCACAACAATCAGCATTAAGCAACAACCCAATTGACATCAACACAAGCCAAAATCTCTAGTTTCAAGGATGTAAAAAAATATAATAATTAATAAACCAATAGATGCAAAAAAAAAAAAAAAATTTAGTTTCAGGGTCGAGCATCAACTCAATCGACATCAAAGACCTACGAAATCCATAACAATATAAGTCAAAACCCACAACAATATTAACCCAATCGACAACAACACAAACCAAAATCAGAGACCCACGAAATCCCATGAAAGCAACCCGCTCGCAGTAACCTCACAATCAACCCAATCGAGAATAAATAAATCCTAGAAAAAGCCAAAATCAATTAATATTAAAGGAATTAAAGGGTTCAACATAACCCTAGTATATGGGAGATGTGTAGCAAAGGTCATCCTCCAACCTAAAATGGGAGGCTAAATGTGTAAAGTCCCTAAATAATAACCAATACAGTAATATGAGGGGCCAGATGTGAGTGCTCTTAGGGGCTGTTCCTACAAGCCTATACAATTTTATCTTTAAAACTTTTTAAAATTACAATGATGTTCTTATTAAAATAGTATTTTTTCTCATTTAGTAAAAGGTTTGCACATGCAATCCCTACTTGGAAACTATAAATAGAATTTCTCTATTAATAAGATACGTTTTCATAGCTACACTATTAGGCATATTAGTCATAATTTTAAAGAAAGATAGTGCTATATACAATCCATTTTATGGACTATTTTGTAATCCAAGTAGTTGACAGATAGAAAAGTCTCAATTTTAGAATAAATTTGATTAAAATACTCTTATTTACAAATTAAAAACTCCAAAAAGTTGAAAAACTCATTTTATTTATTTATAAAATCGGAACATTTTAATTAGACTTATCATAAAGTCAATAAATATGGATTGCAATAAAAATTGTTCTTTAATGAAAATGCTCATCAATTAGCAAGATATACTTGGCATGTTAATGATTTGTGTTTTGAGAAGGTTCTGGTCCACATTTTTTTTTTTTTATAGGAGGTTCTATCCCACAGTTTATTAGTCCATTATATGGGATAACCAGCCTTTATAATGATTTATTGAGAAATGAATGGAATGTTTGTTATAAAGATCCAATAAAATATGGTTTTTTTTAGGTATTATTGCTACGAAAGTACTGATTTTTAAAAATATGTTTATAGAAATAAATAGTTTTAAACAGATTCATTACATATGAAAATAAAAAATATGGATACAATTAATAATTAGATAACTACAAAAATATGAACAAATAAGTTAAAAATTCTCTTCAACCATTTGATAGTTAAAGATGTACAAATGAATAAGTAAAATAAAAATAGAAAAATATTATTTAATGGAATAGAGAAGGAATATGGAGTTCAATGTAGAAATGTTTTAGAAAGATGAATAGAATTTTAAAAATATATTTGAAAAAAACAAGATTTTTAGCTCAAATTTAAAAAAATAAAATAAAGTTGTCTACACACTACGGACGTGGATGCTCTAATATAGACAGACCTGCAATTGGCGCGGCACAAAGCCATAACAACCTGCAGTACCATCTTCTCCACTCATACACGTACCAGAAAAAACCCCTGGCAGGGACCCTAGACCTAGACCGTAAACCCTACCGAGACCGACTCAGCCACCATGAACGACGGCCACATAACCATCGAACCTCACTACAGCCCAAATCCACAGAGGTTCCGAACATTCACTGTAAACTTCTTCCACAACCACAATATCCACGTCACTCTCACTTCCACCCCCGCCGTCGTCCGTGCATGGATCCACAAAGTCCGTCATGGTTTCATCACCTACATCCGCAGCCGCCGCCTCGTCGTTGGTCTCGGCGTCCAGTGGAACCCCAATTCTGCCTCTGCCTCTACTCTCCAGCTTTGCATTGGCAACAGCTGCCTCGTCTTTCAGCTTATTCACGCGCCCCGCGTCCCCCGCATCCTCCGCCGCTTTCTCTCCGACACCGACAACACCTTCGTAGGCGTCTGGAACCATAGAGACAAGGACATGCTCCTCGACTCCAAGCACGAGCTATCGGTCTCGAACCTCGTTGACGTGCGTGATGTGGTGGCCGCGACGAAGGGATGGAGTAGGGGTCTCTCGATGGAGGAGTTGACAAGCCTTATTTTGGATTTCGAGGACGTGAAGAAGCCCAAGTGGATTGGTAGGAGTGCTTGGGATGATGACTGGCTTAGCGAACAGCAGGTCCAGTATGCAAGCGTTGACGCTTATCTTTCTTTCTCAATGGGAAAGGCTTTGAAAGTGTGGGAATGGCCTGATTTGATGAGTTTTTGATGGTATGTTTTGGTATGAGTTTTGTTGGGTGCAGAATTGAACTTGAAAGCTTTTGATTTTGCACTTTTATCGCTACTGGACAAGTCTCTGTCTTTGTTCTCGGACCGATTTCCACTTTGTTTTTGTTGTTAATCGCCTAATTACTGTAATAGCATATGCTATCCTGTTGTTATTTTGGTTTGTACGACTAAACTAAGCCCTGCATTATTCTATACGACAATGCATCATGCATACTGGATTGTATCTAATTGGAGTTTTGAAGAAATTGAAACCCTAATCGAAAACTATTTAGATATTTGCTCCATTTTGTTTGATGTTCCAAAGTCCAAGTCCAACTTCCAATATTGAGGTAGCTTCGGCAAATCATTTTCTTTCATGGTATTTGAAATAAGATGTTCTAATCTCTCTTAATTCATTTTTCTCTCATGTGTTTGGACATAGCTGTTTAGCCTAGTGCATACAAGTAACATGCACCCTAATGAAGATAGGGAAAGTTAAGGGATGGTGACAGTATTCTTCACGAGGCTTCAGTTAGTCCTATTCAATTTTCTCAATTGTTTATATATGAGTCTCCGTTATGTCCCTGGATGGTAAAACTCATCTTGGATATATTTTATTTGGTTTTGAATCATTCTCTTGAAGCAAGGGTTTAAATAAATATTGAAGTGTATCTTTGCCACAAACATATGCACTGAGTAGCACATAATACACACTATTGCGCGCGCACACACAAATAAGAGATCAATGTGCAGTCCTAAACAAAACTTGGAAACTTGGAATGTGCTTCCTCAATGGAATGGGAAAGTTTCTATTTTAAAAGGTGTGAGCGTTTTGGACATTGTTTTTCCAAAATGATTATGTTGACACGTGATCAAAATTCTCAATGTTTTGACCAAGTAGGTACTTTGTATTTCAGGTAAAATGGAAAGGTTCCTTAAGTCTCTATAGCCTATAAACTAGAGTGGTTGACAAGAATATTTAAATTTCTTTTCCTGTGAAATACATTTTAGGTGACAAACTAGCTGATTTGTTCAACTACATGACCATAAGGGACAAAAATTTTGTAAGGATGCTGATCATATCTGTTGCAATGTCCTGTGCAATGTGCATTATCTTTGTTTGGTGTTGGCAACATGTATTCTGTTTTGATTTTCTCCCACCCATTAGGACCATTTAAGTCTGTCTCCTTTGAACATATGCGCTTTTCAATTAATTGCTGCGGGTTATACATGACCTTTTTGTTCCCTTAAAAACTCCTGTAATTACATTCAACTCGTGCTAACTTTTATTTAATTATAATTTACTTCTTGCTGCAATTACGGTAATGTTGTATCCTAATTTGGCATCATTTATCATGAAATGATTGCAACAAGCTTGTAGTGAAAGATAGTTGCTAGTTTACTTACTGGTTTTGAACTTGATGGAACAGAACAGAGCAGTTCAAACTAAAGATTGTTAGGACTGTTTAATCTTGGAAATGGAACAAACAAGGTAGTGGCGTGCATCTCGGTTTTTGATGCACTCTGAGTCATGTATCATATTCAATATAATAAGTTTCATTTTCTTGTGTTAAAGCTATCTTTTAAAAATATTACAGTTGTGATGTGTCAGAATTTGTGATGGTTTTAGGTTTATTAACACTGTACTATGGTGCTTATAAAATGATAAAAACTTTATTTTGGATGGCGACTGGACTATTGGTTCCTTTATTATGTGTGATGTATAATGGTGCTTACATTGGTACTTACAGATAGTGTCGGCACATGGAAATTGAAGAAATACATGAAGATTTGGTCATGTATTCTTTAGTTTCCTCTTATTTGTAATTCCTTCACTGATGCGTTTAGCTACATGGAGATGATAGGTGGGATGTTCAAATGATAGTTTCTTCAAAAGATGATGCTCTTCAATAGAAATTATTCTATTCATACTATTGTCTTGGCTCATTGCCCCATCAGTCTAGTTCATATTTTTATTCCTTTGATACTAACTCCTTTATTATTTCAGGCATTGTCTGTCTGTGAAAACTGTAATGTGGTGGAATGCTGGTTGATCCGTGAGATTGTGATAAAGAGTGCTATTATCTTATTTTGCATTGCATATCTGTTTATTGTACCTCGGGTATGGTCCCTTGAGTTTTTTTTGTCCAGAAACTTTGGTTACACAAATTGGTATATCCATCTGAGTTCTAACAATTAAAGCAAAAATTAGAATCCTCAAAAGCACTTTGTGATCACTGGTGCCACAAAACCCTGTAGAATATGAAGTGTATTGTCCAAAGCCAAAGGTATTTTCTTTGGATTAAGCTCTTCTCGGCATTCGCATTGTTCTCCTATGGAGTCATGGACGCCTATGGACGACGATGCTCTTTCAAGGCAATCCATCCCATATAAAAGACAAAATGGCCCGACAACCTCGTCATAATATTGCAGCCTCCCATTGTAGAATAGAAAATACTAGTTTGTCCATCAATTTGATACTTTATATATTTTAATTTATTTTTTAAAGTTTTTTTATTTAATGATTAAAAAATTAATTATTAAAATATTAATATTTTTTTCATATTTTTTAAAGATGTTTTAAAATAATAAAAAAATGAGAATAAACAAAATAAAGAATTTGATTGCAGGATAGGTGAGGGGACATTGTGCAAATTGTTGCACTACCCTTATATAATATCATGTATATATTTATTCTATTCTTAAGTTAGAATGTGGGATAGATCATATATAAATATTTAATTGGTAAGATTTTGAATCATAATATTTAAATCTTAAAATTTTTCTTTTAAATTAAATTATATTATGTAAGTATTTTACCCATTGTGCTTTACACATCGATTGGAAAATAAAATTATATACATTTTAAACTTGTATTTTCCTAAGCTTTTTGACTCTCCTTAAGTTATTTTTTCATGGAAAAAATATATAATAACTTTGATGAAATAAATTTTCAACTTCCAATAATAATATCGTATAGTTTACGCTTCAAATTAACTAATACCGACACAAGTGCAAAATATCGATTAGTTAGAAAAGTGGACAATGTTATTTCTTCAATATATACGTTTTAAGTTAAGGTAAGAAACTCTGAAAATTATTTTATTTGAAACCAAGCAAAAGAAGGAAGATTGCTAAAAAATCAAGAGAAGGAAGAAGGAAGAAGGAAGAAGGAAGATATATCTGATCACTGATGCTCTCGAATAAGGCTGTTCACCGACCCGACCCGACCCGATAAGGGTGTTTTCGACTTGACCCACTTTCACTTAGTTCCATTAGGCCAATACCCGTTAGCCCAATAACGTTCCAATACCTATCCTGCGCACGCTTGCACACACAGTGATGACTCAAACTCCTCTGTCCCTTCTACGCACACCACTAGCCATTCTAATGGCAGCTGAGCTACAACCACCCAAAGCCCTGATAATTGTTCGCCTAATGACCAAAACAACAATCACGACTGCAACAACGATTGCTGTAACAGAGATGACAATATTTGTACTGTCGGCAACCAAAACCCACAACCAATTTCATTAAAACTGAAACCAAAACTAATCTGATTCCATTTAAAACTAAACCAAAACACCCAAACCACCAATCGGCGACCAAAACCCACAATCAATTTCATTTAAATTGAAACCAAAATCAAAACCAATCTGATTTCATTTAAATCAAAATCAAAATCAAAACCACCAAACCAACAATCGGCAACCAAAACCCACAATCGTTTTCATCTAAGAAGGTTGAGCATTTTGCGGTAGAGCTTTTCTGGCTTGGGGTTGACGAGGACGAGCTCCGGTGATGAAATCTTGTCTGAACGAGTTAGGATGGTTTGGGTCATGGTCAGAAAGAGAAAGAGAGAATGTCACAGGATTGAATAAGCTAAACGTCAAATGGGGAGAAAGAGAGAAAAAAGACTACAACGGGTAATTGGATAATATCCGTTTACCATTTAGTCGAAAATGGGTTGAAATATCAGATCGGGTTGAATTTTGACTTTTTTGAACAGCCCTACTTCTGAAGCCAAAGTCCGTTCCCCATTTTGCTGAATGATATTAGAAGCAGCAACAACCATAGCCAGCGGTCCACCACCAAGACTCATACTCCCACTTCTACCGTTACTCTAGCTAGAGGTGTGAGGGGATAATTACGTTAAGGGATAAGATGATGATCGCCAACAGACTTGGCGCCTGCCTACTCTTCCCTTTGGTGCCTTAGGAGGAATTAGGAAGTATATAAAACGGAAAGTTCAATTCTGATTCCAACCAGCTCAACTATATTTCTCCTAGTTGGTTCCTATTAGATAAATATGGTGAATTTGGTAAATTCATTGGGATTAACCCTGATACAAGAACAGTATAATGATCAGGATCCTTATAGGCATTTAATGCCTGACAGTGTGATATATCACATTAAATGCAGACTGATCGATATAAATATCCGAAATACTTACAGATTGCCCAAGTATGATCATACTAAAGAAGATATTATTGAGACGAAACAAAAATGATAAATGATCCGAGAGAATGGAGAAGAGAAAAGATAATGATTTACTAACATCCTCCCCTGTAATCCTGGATAATTACACGTATGTCCAATTGATATTTCGGCCCATATAAAAGAGAAAGTTCATCATAAACAGAGGTACGTACAATTATTAAAGATTTTCACTAAGCTTAACCTTGATCTATCTGAATTCTCTCTAACAAAGGCATCGGAGAGTTCTAAGGGTTAAAGAACCCAGTCCTCCATCTTTTCTTGTGTAGATCAATTAGGTTGCAATCTAAACGCTACTCAGGAGTGCATAACACACATCAACAGTTGGCGCCGTCTGTGGGATCCTTAGTGTTATCTGCAAATCGGTCGCATTGTGATTACAAGGTAACAACTACGGTTCAAAATACATATCGATGGAAGAACAACTAGCCACCATGGAAGAAACAATCAGGGAGCTCATTAGAGAAAACGAGAAGCTACAAAAGAATAATGAAGAATTGACTGCCCATGAAGAACCTTCCGTTAGTAGATGGGCGGAATCTTATCGGGTCAATGAACCTAATCGTGAGGAAGAGGAGGAGGAAAGGCGTAAAATGCAACTGAAACTCAAAGAACTGGAAGACAAGTATGAAAATATAGCCAAGCGTTTAGAAGCACCTTCCATCACTGGGCAATTACGCAACAATATCGATACTCCTTACAGTGCAAGTGTGATGACAGTGCCGTTGCCTCCTAAATTTCGAGCGCCCCAGATGGAACTGTACGATGGGGGTGCTGATCCGTATGAACATATCGAGACGTTTAGGACGCACATGAGCTTACACAGTTATCCTAATGAGGTAGCGCGCCGAGCTTTTCCACTCACCCTGAAAGGAGTGGCAAGAACTTGGTTTGGAACATTTCCAACTGACACTGTAGATAGCTTTGATTGTCTCGCTCGCCTTTTTATCACCTAGTTTTTAGGAAGTCGGAAGAGAAAACAGCCAGCTGCTTACCTCCTCACAGTTAAACAAGATAATCAGGAAAGTCTCAAAAACTATATTTCCCGATTCAACAAGGAATTGATGACAATAGGTGACCAGGATGAGAAGATCACCTTAGCTGCTCTCCTAAGTGGAATATGGCTAGGAAGTCCTTTCTTGTCAGAGATAGCTAGGCGAACTCCAGCCACCTTGGTAGAATTCATGGCTAGGGCTGATGGATATATAAATGCTGAAGACACCCTACAAGCTCTCATAGGACCACGGTAGGAAGAAATAGAGCGTACTAATCAAACCGAAACAAACTCGTTAGCAAGAAAAAGAGGTACTAGCGACCCAAAGAGACGAAATATCCAAGGACGCTCATAGTCTCAAGGGAGTTCACAGTACAAACCACGTCTTCACAGCAATTTGACGGTAGATAAAGAACCTAAGGAAAGGCAGTATTGCAACCAGAGCTAGCGTCAACCGGGAAATATGTATTACGAATATCGTAAATCTACTTGGCACAATACTCGAGACTGTAGGACCCTGAAGAAAAGAAATGAAGAGCAAAGGGGAGAGCCACACAGGAAGGGAGGGTATCCAAACAGTAAACACAACCCGAGTCCTAATAAAGAAAGAAGCGCCAAAAACTCATCCCAAGGGGGGCCCTTAGGTGAAATACGAACCATTGCTGGGGGAGTACTCGGGGGGGGGGGGGGGGGGGGAACCTCAGCTTCAAGGAAGGCATATGTAAGAGAAGCACGCTACACAGAGATATTTATCACATCAGAGGCAACTCGAGATAGATTGCCTTCGGAGGGTTTCCCAATCATTTTTGATAGACAGGATGAAGGAGTGATGCAGCCTCACGATGATGTTTTGGTAGTAACCCTGCTAGTTGCCAATTTTATAACTAAAAGAATCCTTATTGATAATGGAAGCTCAGCAAATATTCTTTATTAGGACGCTTTTGACAAGATGAAGATCGGGCGAGACAGGCTACGACGAGCCCCGACATCTCTCAAGGGATTCGTCGGTGAGATAATCTAGCTTGAAGGAGTAATAACCTTGCCTATTATGGTTGGCGAGGCACCTAAGACTTCAACGATCATGGTTGACTTCTTGGTGGTCAAAGCCCCTTCCTCGTATAATGCTATAATAGGGCGTCCTGCTTTAAATCGTCTAAAGGCAGTAACTTCTACATATCATCTGAAAATGAAGTTTCCAACTCAAAGTGGTATAGAAGAAGTCAAAGGTGAGCAAACTTTAGTCCGCAAGTGTTATGCTCGTGAGTTAAAACCCATATGCCAAATGGTAATCAACATCACCAAGGAGGATCCGGGACGCAGTGGAGTTACAGCGAATTGCCACCTCCACCACCCTTAACGCGATGGGATGAAGAGTTTCAAGATGAACAAACTATCAAGCAAGCCAAACCCAGAGAGCCACTGGAGCTGATCACCTTTGATCTGGCGAAGCCCGAGTGGAAGGTTCAGATAGGCTCCAGTCTGGAACCTAGTCTGAAACAGAAACTCAAACAACTCTTGGCAGAACATCAAGACATCTTCGCCTGGACTCATCAGGATATGCCAGGTATAGCTTTTGTGAAGAATTAAACAAAAAAGACGTAACTTTTGAGCCGAGAAATATGCAGCCATAGCTGAGGAAGTAGATCGCCTCTTAGCAGTGGGATTCATCAGAGAAGTCCAATATCCAGAATGGCTATCTAATGTAGTGTTAGTAAAAAAAGCGAGTGGCAAATGAAGAATGTGTATGGATTTCACTGATCTTAACAAGGCATGTCCGAAGGATAGTTTCCCATTTCCTCGCATCGATCTGATTGTAGATTCAACGGCTGGTCATACATTACTTAGCTTCATGGACGCGTACTCGAGATATAATCAGATCAGAATGAGTGCAGAAGATGAAGAAAAAACTGCTTTAATTACATATTAGGAATTATATTGCTACAAAGTAATGCCATTTGGGTTGAAAAACGCAAGACCTACGTATCAACGCCTGGTCAACTGAATGTTTAAACAACAGATAGGGAGGAATGTGGAAGTGTATGTTGACGATCTACTAGTCAAGAGTAAAACACCTGGGTAACATGTAGATAACTTGCGGGAAGCTTTTGAAGTCTTATGTCGATATAAGATGAAGCTTAATCCAAATAAATGTTCTTTTAGAGTGGGGTTAGGGAAATTCTTAGGTTATATGGTCTCCGAAAGAGGAATCAAAGCCAATCCTGAAAAGGTGAAGGCCATTTCTCACATGGTTGCTCCTCTGAATTATCACGAGGTACAACAATTGGCGGGTCGAGTGGCTACCTTGAATCGCTTCATAGCTCGATCCACTGACCGATGTTTACCCTTCTTTCAAGTATTGAAGAAAGCACAGGAGTGGAACACTCTACTTGTGACAAAGCCCTCAGCGAGCTAAAGAATATTTAACTCATCCGCCATTGCTTAGCCAAACCGAGCCCGGTGAAATGTTAACTGCTTATTTAGCAATATCACCCAATGCGACCTCTGCTGTTCTAGTCAGAGACACAGCGACTGGGCAAAGATCGGTATATTACGTAAGTCGAGCGTTTCGAGGGGCAGAGGCTAGGTACCCTAAGTTGGAAATGATGGTCCTAGCCTTAGTGGTAGCCACTAGGCGACTCAGACCATATTTCTAAGCTCACACCATACGAGTACTTACAGATCAGCCCTTGAAGGCCGTATTACAGCGACCAGATACTTCAAGAAGGTTAGCAAAGTGAGCTATAAAACTTAGCGAATTTGATATCCAGTATGCCCCTAGAAAGGTGATCAAAGGGCAAGTTTTTGCTAATTTTATAGTCGAACTTATTGGCTTTCTAGAGGAAATTCCCCAGACTCCCCCCAATAATCCTTGGATGGTTTATGTAGACGGGTCAGCATGTAAAGTAGGAGGGGGGCAGGTATCCATATCATTTCTAACGATGGTAGAAAGTATAACTACGCTGTTAAAAAAAATACTTTCAAGGTTACTAACAATGAAGCAGAATATGAGGCGCTCTTAACTGGCTTGACCATTGCTCGCCTTCTGGGAGCTAAAGAGGTAGAAGTGCATGCCGACTCACAAGTGGTAGTTAACCAAGTAACAGGCACATTTACTGCTAAAGGAGAACGACTGAAAAAGTATTTCCAATTAGTTTGTGAAGCAAGAGATTATTTTCAATATTCTTCTGTTCGGCAAATCCCGAGAGCCAATAATTGCCAAACTAATTGCTTAGCAAGAATAGCATCTGGGCAAATAGATATCCTTTTTCCTGAGAATACTGAAGTAAGGCAAGCTGATATTCCTTCTATTGAGGAAGAAATGTTCCAAGCAGAGATAACTCAGCTCGGATGGACTAAAGATGTAATAGATTTTCTGCAGGATAATAAGCTATCCATCGACGCAAATGAAGCAAGAAAAGTCAAAAATCGAGCCGCCAGGTTCACTATTCTAGAAGGGACATTATACAGAAAGGGATTCTCAGAACCACTGCTCAAATATCTGTCAACAGAGGAATCTCAATATGTATTAGTAGAAATTCATGAAGGCATTTGCGGGAGTCATTCTGGAAGAAGAATTCTGGCAATCAAAATAAATCGGGAGGGATATTATTGGCCAAACATTCTCAGAAATTCAAAAGAGTTTATCCAAAAGTGTCTACAATGTCAGGTACACGCCAACATTTTACACCTCCCGCCTATAGAATTATCTTCCATAGTAGCAACCTAGCCTTTTGCACAATGGGGGCTAGATCTCATAAGTCCTCTTCCCATGGGACGTGGAGGAGTTAAATTCATCATGGTCACTGTTGATTATTTTACAAAGTGGGTTGAGGCAAAAGCCTTGTCCACAATAACTACCTAAGCCATCACTAAGTTCATCTAAAAATTTATTATATACCGGTTTGGCATACCACAAAGTTTTATATCCGACAATGGGGGTCAATTTGACTCTTCGTATTACCGACAGTGGTGTGCAGAATTGAGAATTGAAGTGCGGTATTCATCGTCCGGACATCCACAAGCAAATGGCCAAGCAGAGGCAACCAACAAGACAATTTTGTCTATTATTATAAAGAGGCTAGGAAATTGTAAGGGAGCATGGGCAGACGAACTCCCTGGAGTATTATGGTCCTATCGCACTACCGTCCGAACTCCTACAGGAGAGACCCCATTTGCTCTGACATATGGCAATGAGGCTGTCATCCCGGCAGAAATAGGAGTCCCTATCTCAAGAATAAAAAATTTCCACTTGGAGGACAACGAAGTAAAGTTGCTACAACAATTGGACATCCTCGAACAAAGACGGGCAGAAGCAGCTATAAGAGTATAACACCATAAACGCATGGCCGAAAAGTTTTTCAATAGGCGAATCAAGTCAAGATCTTTTTTACCTGGGGACCTAGTTTTGAAACGCACAGGAGTTACTACAACTAAGAACGCAAGCTAGGATCTAAGTGGGAAGGACCCTACGTCGTCACCAAGAGTACTCGACCAAGATCGTACAAGCTTATAGACAGTGAAGGCAACGCTCTCTCTCATCCATGAAATGCAGAACATTTAAAGAAATATTATGTATAGCTCAGTTTTTCTTCACTGGAATTATATTGTATGAAAGTTGGAAGTTATTGGTATTATGGTGAATATGTTCAATCGTCAGCGCCAGACGAATCGCGGGGTCGCCTGGGTTCTATGTCTCGCCCCACGATTCACTCGCCGAAGGGAAGGAACCAACTCCTTCGCCCTCGCCATCTCGCCGGCGCCAGACGAATCGTGTAATCGTCCGGGCTCTATGTCTCGCCCCACGATTCGCTTGTCGAGGGGAAGGAACCAACTCCTTCGCTCTCGCCATCTTGTCGGTGCCAGATGAATCGCGAAGTCGCTTGGGCTCTATGCCTCGCCCCACGATTCGCTTGTCGAGGGGAAGGAATCAACTCCTTCGCCCTCGCCATCTCCCCGGCGCCAGACGAATTGTGGGGTCGTCTGGGCTCTATGCCTCGCTCCACGATTCGCTCGTCAAGAGGAATGAACCCATTCCTTCGCCCTCGCCATCTAGCCGGTACCAGACGAATTGCGGGGTTGCCTGGGCTCTATGCCTCGCCCCACGGTTCGCTCGCCGACGGGAAGAAACCAACTCATTCGCACTTGCCATCTCGCCGGCGCCAGACGAATCGCGAGGTCGCCTAGGCTCTATGCCTTGCCCTACGATTTGCTCGCCAAGGGGAAGAAACCAACTCCTTCGGCCTCGCCATCTCGCCGGCACCATACGAATCGCGGGGTCGCCTGGGCTCTATGCCTTCTTGCCCCACGATTCGCTCTCCAAGGGGAAGGAACCAACTCCTTCGCGCTCGCTATCTCGTCGACGCCATACGAATCGCGGGGTCGCCTAAGCTCTATGCCTCGCCCCACGATTCGCTCGCCAAGGGGAAGATGGTTTTTCCAAGAACCTTCTTCGCACTCGCCATCTCTCTGGCGCCCAGTAAATCGCATGGGCTCTATGCTTCCCTTATAAATCTTTATCAACAGATACAATTCAGTTTCATTGATAAAGATTGGTGGGGTATGAGGGTATAATCGCCACACAAAACAAGAAGATAACCATATTGCAGAAAGAATGTTATATTAATAGATAGCCAAAAATACATTTGAAATCCATACAAAAAAAAATGAATATACAATAGTGAACTCTCAAGAAGGAGGCAAATGTATACGGCATTCAGGTGTCCCGATTTTGGCAACTTCTGCCTTCGCTATGGGATCAGGAGCAAGCTTTCTGGGATCTATGCCAGCTACGTTGAAGGAAGGGTTCCGAACAATTTCCTCCCTTAGTTGTCGCAAGCCTTCCACATAACCTTGGCTCCAAGTAGATATGCAGAGGGAACGATGTTGAGTCACCTGGCGCCTAAGAACATCAAGCTCAGCATTCGCCTCGCCTAATTCTCGAGAGAGTGTGTCACGTTCGAGCTCGGTGGTATCAACTTTGGTTTGAAGAGTCTCTAACTCTTCTTCTCGAGTAGTGCACGTATGCTCAAGAACGACCAGGTTGGACTTCAAGCATTTCATCTCTTGGTTGGCTAGGGAGAGTTCATTCTCTTCCGTGGCGAGCGTCTGCCCAATAGACTCTTGGCTCCAGAGGAGTTTATCCTTACTCACCTCTAAGAGCAGGTTCTTTTCTTTCAAGGTCGCCATCTTTTTTAGCATGGCTTCATGAGTCTCTGTATAATAATCCCGCTCCTCTTCCAACTCCATAACGGTGGCCTTCAGGAGATCTCTATATTCAGTAAGCTGGCAAACTGAAGCACCAAGCTCTCGGTATTTCTCCTCAGTTTCTAGAATTTGTTCTCGGGCCCGTTATGTACTCCCATTTAATAATTTCGTCACCTTGGAGCCGATAGAACCAACAATTTGGTCATTGTTGGTCAGAAGCCTGAGCAATACCAAACGGTTAGAGAAATAAAAGAAATTAATTCAAGGAGGAAGGACAAATGAATACCTACACCAAGAGAGACTGGAGTAGGTCAACCACGATTCTCGTTTGCTCTGAAAACTCGGGAAATGAAGTAGTTGGAGGTGAAGGATGGGCAGAATATTGAAGAGCTCGATCAAAAGAAGATCCGATCGTTGATCTGGCATCATCGCCAGAAGTTCAAAGAGGCTCCCGCCCAATATTCTCACCAACTTCGACGTTAGTTGGATCAACGAAAGCCTCGACATGGAACGATGATCTTCCATGTCTAGGTGTTGGAGTACAGCAACCTCTTGCCCGCTAGTCCCCAGAGTGGAGATGTCATCTCCCTCGCCTCTTTCAGGGCGACCATCCCTAATCGAAGGATGATGTTCTGATCTAGGGATAGTCTCCAGATCAGGGGTCTGAGTCGATGATAACATAGGAGGCTGAAAGTAAGGAGTCCCAGCAGCGTAAGCAGGAGGATTAGATAAGGCGGCTAAAAAAGCCAGCTCGACCTCATCTATATCCTATCCAGAGGGCAAAGGCCTAGACCCATCATTCAGATTTTGTTGGCAATCCGGAGGACGATACACAGTTAATGGTTCTGGCGTTATAACTTCCTGCTCCTCCGTTTGATTGGGCCTTGTATGCTGGCTACCCTCCTCACTAGCAGACGCCGCAGATACAGGAGAGGATTGAAGGGAGGTGGAACTTGAGAAGATTTGGCTCGACTCTCTTCAAGAGCAGGGCGAGTGACCGTCGTATCATGGCGAGCCTTAATTCGCCTTTCCTGAGCAAAAGTAAGAATTTGAGGCTCAGGAGTTTCAACAACAGCTCGTCCGCCTCCTTCACGGCGAGACTTTGTGCGTTTTTCCTGTTCTGGAGGGGGAACATCATGTTTGCGAGATGCAATTGGGCGTTTGGATGTTCGGATGTTTCAACAACAGGAATGCTTGAAAAATCCTGGAATTTCGCATAACCTCGCCTCTGTTCGACCAAATGAGTATTGATGTTATGGTCGGTCAGAATGAGGTCAGACTCCAGTCGATGAAAATGACGTTGCACCCACCTTATGACAATCTCAACCCGAGCGCGTTCCCTCTGGTTGAGATCTATATCCAGAAGAGAGGCAGGGGGTAACTCGCCCCAATTCACCTGAATAGGAAATTCCCTTATACTCTTATCCTCTGGGAATTGCCATCTGTTGCCCTTAACATAAAAGATCTTTTTATGATAATTTTTAACATTGGAATATCGACTTTTAAGAGTGCATAGTTTCATCTCACTGTCCCAGGATTGAAAACCAACCAAACTTAGGGAAGGTTTTCTGATAAGACGATAGAGAGAGAGAAAAACTCTCGAGCCGTTAGATCAGAGTACAATTCCCCTACCTCTAGCAAAGACGAACGAAATACTATGCAAGAAGCCAATAGTATTCGCCAGGCATTAGGCAATAATTGAGCTGGAGCCAAACTCAGATAATGAAGAACTTCACGAACTAGTCTGATGAAAGGAAAACGAAGCCCATTTTTGAACATGGCTTCATAAAGAAGCACATGCTGAGCTCGTCCTTCTGCATCGCAGGGTCATTCTCGAACAACCCCAAAACTTGTTGATGCGGGAATGTAACCCAGATCCCGAAGATGCTGGATAGATGAAGGGGCGTAAGATGATACCCATTGGTGCCCGACGAATATTGAACCTGACCCCATTGAAGGTCAAAAAATGAGGAGAAAGATCGGGTTGAACATGAAGTTGTGAAGAAGGAAGGGGTAAATTTTCAGCAGCAAAACGATAGTAAAAGTTGAACCATTGTGGAAAGCAGTTATTTATATTGCAGATGATTACGACCATCGAGAGGCGAAACGATGTGATTAACACAATCCTCGGGAGGCGAAACGATATGACTGATGAATGGAGTGCGAATATGAAACTGCTACCCAACGCGTGAATATCACGTATCAATCAATGAAGAGTAACTGACAACGAGTATTCGGAAAATTGAAAGGCCAGACGTGTAATGATGGAAGTAATCCGTTGAATCTGTAAATGCAGCACACGATATTTCGAGTAATTATGGTCAGAAGATCACTTCATTTTCCCATGCCCAGTAGGTAGAAGCCAAACAATCGTGGCTAGAAGGCAAACGAACTCCTGCATGACTATTGTACCCCTACTAAATCCATTCAATTTTAACTTTGCGCAGGATAAAGATTTAGCAAGTTTGGACAGTAAGAGTCGAATAAATCCCTATCAAATCGTCTTCTATAGGAATTCGCGGGGTACTGTGAGAGAATAATCACGTTAGGGGATAAGATGATGATCGTCAACGGGCTTGGCGCCCGCCTACTCTTCCCTTTGGTACCTTAGGAGGAATTAGGAAGTATATAAAACGGAAAGTTTAATTCCGATTCTAACTAGCTCAACCATATTTCTCTTAGTTGCTTCTTATTAGATAAATACGGTGAATTTGGTAAATTCATTGGGATTATCCCTGACACAAGAACAGTATAATGATCAGGATCCTTATAGGCATTTAATGCCTGACAGTGTGATATATCACATTAAATGCGGATTGATCGATATAAATATCCGAAATGCGTACAGATTGCCTAAGTATGATTATACTAAAGAAGATATTATTGAGAAAAAACAAAAATGATAAATGATCCGAGAGAACGGAGAAGAGAAAAGATAATGATTTACTGACATCCTTCCCTGTAATCCTAAATAGTTACACGTATGTCCAATTGATATTTCGGCTCATATAAAAGAGAAAGTTCATCATAAACAGAGGTACGTACAACTATTAAAGATTTTCTCTAAGTTTAATCTTGATCTATCTGAATTCTCTCTAATAAAAGCATCGGAGAGTTCTAAGAGTTAAAGAACCCAATCCTCCATTTTTTTTTTATGTAAATCAATTAACTTATAATCTAAATGCTACTCAAAAATGCAAAACACACGTCAATAAGAGTTCTCTCTCGCTTTTATGATGCGCTTCTTGAAAACTTGAACTAGCACAATCGCCGTAGCCCCAACAGCTTTCCGTACCATACTCGTACGCGAAGATGTTTCTAAGTTCTAACCCAAAGTCCAAACCCGTAAACCACTTTAGCTTGTTTTCAGGCAAGACAAAAATGTCAGTAAAGACCGTTGCTTTTCAGAGCTTCAGTAATTTTCAGATTACAACAGTCAACAGGGGCTGAGTAAAAAAATTATTCACCATCGCAAAGTTCCACCTCAGACTCCCAACCCCTCCCGTGCCTCAAACGCATCTCACTACCCATTTTCCTGTGCTGAACGGAGGGTTGATGGGTGTCTGATCACCCGTGCTTGGTAAGTCCCTTCGCCCCGCCCATCTGCTCACGCTGCCCCTATTTTCGTACACTCACTTCGGCCGCAAGCCAGATATTCCCCTGCCCCCCTGACCCAAAAGTCTTCTCATCTCAGTAGCCATTCGGGTGTAGGAGATTTTCGAAATCTGGAAACAGTGTAGAAATTGGCGTGTTATATGCCAATTTCCATTACAAATTTGCCAATGCTGAGAAAGATGAAACCCATCCCTCCATCTCCTTGCAGGTTGAGGAATAAATCCCACAATTGCCTGTGGATAAGGTCTTCGTCGGCATGTTCATAGGAAATGAATTTCTTCATTGCAAACACCGCACCCTCACTCCGTCGGTCACATTCTATCGCAACGACTACTCCAAGGACGCGATCCTTCCAAGTATGTGTGTATTATGACTTTTTTTTTTAATTACCGTATGCATTGCATTTCTATGTTGGGTAAATGCATTTATGGTTTGCTGTTAATATGCTTTTGTGTTGGATATGCAAATTGTTGAAATGCTAGTATGTGAGCCAAATTCTGTGTTTTGACAGTATCTGGAGGCTGGAGCTTGGATGTAAATGTATATATGCTGCATACATTTTCTTTCCTTACATTGTATGCTCCATATTTGTGATAAATGGTATTGACAACCTAATTAATAAACTGTTCTAGTATAGCATCAGTAGTATACGTCGCATTTTCCTTCCTTACATTGTATGCTCCATATTTGCAACATCCTTTCCCAACAGTGAGAAAATAGAATCCAGTAGGCAAACAAAGCTCAATGGAGAAGAATCATCGCACAGATATGAAATAAAAGGGAGAAATCACACAAGAATTTGAAAGACAAGTAGAAGAAATCTTTCAAAAAACTTTCACTGCTTTCGGGCTTCTCTATCATTGTATTTGTGGGACTGTATATAAGGGCTATGGCCAGTCATTCAAAATCCTGAGGACCACAAATCTTCAATTTAGCACCACCTCTATCCCTACCTTTAGTCATAAGTTCTTCCAATTTTTTGGTTTTTTATTTTTTATTTTTTTAAAGAGCTATAGCAGACACATATCCCACATCTAAAGGGTCTAGTTTTAACAAGAACTGTGCACAACAGCACAAGCCTTATATTTGTATTAATAGGTTAGTTATTAGTATACTTGTAAAAAAAATGGAGTTATTTGGCCAAATATTGGTGCCATGGGAAGAACTGAATCCTACAAGTAGTCCTAAATGGTCTGGTGCATCTTTGGCATCTTAGCCAAATGGTTCATTTAGGATATACCCCACAATCTGAGTGGCCCTGCCCATTTTATTATCCTAACTGCCAATCTAATCAGGCCCATCCTGACATTCATCAAATATTTTTGTGGTCAAAGATGAATTGAACTGAGGCTCAGGAAGATTTTAATAATTTGTTTCTGGCAACTGATGACTTTCTGGAAACAGGAAAAACAAGAGGAAATAAATACTTGTTGTGTTGCTATGATGAAAATAGTACCAGACTTATGACCTGGTTAAAATGCTTTACGTATGTAGCAAAGTATAAATCAACAAGAGCAGCCCTCCTACTTGAAAAAAAAAAAAGGAGAACAGAAAAGAAAAGACCAGCCCTTTTGCTTTTTGGCTATTTTCAAGTTCCTCCTTTGCTTTTCTATTTTTCCTAAGTTGGCATGCTAAACCCTTTGCGAAGAAACACAAACTTCTTATTTCATTGACAGAGTGATTAATGGTTATGTTAGGACTATATGATTTTGTACAAAATTTCTCAAAACCCAGAAAAATATCACACGCTCTATTGGTTGTTAGAAAACGCATAAGAATAAACTGATCTAGCTACTCAGGTGTTCCATATTGTTTGATATTTGAATTACCTAACATAAGCATCTCTCTCTGTGTGTCTCCCCCCCCCCCCCCCTCCTCTCTCTTCTCTCTCTCTCTCTCTCTCTCTCTCTCAGAACTGATCTTATCTTTGCAGAGGGAGGGATTTGGTTTTTGGGTCTTAACAAGATCACAACAAATATTATCAATTAACAAACTGAAACTCAACAGCACGTACGTTCTTGTTTAAGTTCTTTGTTTAAGAAAAAGGATTCCTATTACGATTATTAAGAAATATGACTGTTTCATTTGGTAGACTTTGGGATAGACAAAGATCCATGGAACGTGGAGTGGGACTTGGGATTTGTTTCTTTTCTCCATTTTTGAGATTAGGAAGAGAGTAACCAATGCATGCATCTCTTCCATGTCTCATACGGCCAGGCCGTGACTCTTGCCCTTCAAAATTGTCTTAAATAAGGACCAATATATGTCTGGGGAATATTGAAGCTTAACCTATGCATGAACTCAGAAGAAACAACAAAATGGGGAACAAATCCTCTCTCAAATTTGAAATCAAATAGATATATGTTTTAATTGTTTTTTTGATAGTACATCAGGAATGAATGGATTAATCTCCCTTAATTTGATTGTCTATATTTTTATCTGGGTACGGCTTCAACTCATGATTGTCAAAACCCCTCCTTTTCTTGAGAAATGAGCTTTGATCTCGGCATTGATTAAAAAAAACAAATGTTACATATGTGGACAAAAAGATGCTTTATCTGTGCTTGTGACTATACATGGTTATATATTAGCAATGAATCGTGTTGGATGGATCACAATTCCAATATATCTACTTTAATTTATTGATTCATGGGACAAATTTATCATTAGTTCATATCCATTTCCTTTGTTTTTTCTAGTTGGACGTTACCTTGACTGAATCAGGGAAATTGCATGTAGACAAGATCTAGCAGCTCCTCGCCAACTTCCAAATTCCAACATAAACTAATTTTGTTCACATTTTTTTTTGTCCCCAAGTGATCAAATAGGCCAAACAATGAGGAGCTAACTACTGCTTAATAATAATAATAATAATAAATAATAATAATAAGAATAAGAATAAATAAAATTACTACTATTTAAAAGATGACAACTCATTTAGACCCTGTTTGAATTGAGAAATGAGTTGAGTTGATTTGTGAATAATAGTGAGATTTGAGAGGTGAAATGAGTTGAGATGGTTTTTGTAAATTTTGTGTGCTTGGACTAGAAGTGAGATAAGATAATTTTAAGTTGTTGAAGAGGAGATAGATGTGAGTTCCATAAATGATTACATAGTATTTGTAATGATTTTTTATTTATTTACAAATATATTTATATTTATAGATAAGTAATAATAATTTTTAAAATTACATATCCAATTTTTTTTTATTATATAATTCATAATAATATTATAAGATGAAAATATTTTTACAAAATCATATTATATAAAAAATATCAAATAAAAATAAATTTTATTTACAACATCTTAAATAATTCTGAAATATTTATAAAATTAGTTTATTTTATATTTTTATTATTACAAAAATAATGTACCGAACAATAATTTATTAAAAGAAAGTTGCATATAGACATGGAAGAATAAGTAATCTATCATAACACCCACAGTTTAATACATTTTTTTTTACCTAATATATCATCAAAATTTGAGGAGAAAATATAACATAAATTTTAATAGATCAAAATGTACTTGTGAAATTTAATAAGTTTGAATAATCAAACTACACCCTTATAATCACAATATTTATGATATTTACGTTATAATGTACAATTTATCATTCCCTAACCACTCATGGCTACCCGCATAGAAATGACAATTTCATCCCTAATTGTATCTATAGCTCGGGCTAATTCCAACATCATGTCAGGATGACGTGCTGAAACTGCGTCGTCACAACTGCCCTACCCTTCGGATTGTGCCGCATTTCCTCCATCTCTCAAACAAGAAGTTGTCTGACATCAACATTCTAATAAAATTATGTAACGTATAGCATGCAGTGATCCTTACCTTCCAACTGAACCCGCAAGCATGAGTCTTAACAATCTAGACTGTGATTTTTGAAGACCCCAAATGTACGTTTTATCACATTACGAATAGATAATAGTGATGATTAAAATAATCCTTATACCCTTTAAATCCTTGTTGACCTTGATGGTCACTTCTATGATATCTTTCTCTATGATAAGGGGTAATGAATCTTTGAGTATATGGGAACGCTGAATCAACTAAATAATAATGATATGTTAACCTGTTAACAACAAAAAATCAGTTACTTACCAAACTATTCACAAAGATCAAAATACATATAAAGACAAACAATTTTTTAATAAAAACAATTCAATAATATCAGATGTTTATCATCAAAGGCCATGGAAATTGGTTGTAGGCTTGACTCAATGCATTGATGACTATGTGTGCATCATGTGCAGTGCCCTCCCAACCAGTGTATAAAAATATGAGCTATTTAAGTCACATACACATGACGTTTTGGGTAACTTGCCCATGCAAGTTGGGAAGTGCCTCACGTACCTCAACAGATACAATGGCGTCGATCATGGTCCCATCAATCGCACCAATGCATCATTGCAAAGAATAATCCATCTGATTATGCTTGCGCAAGTTCAAATAAATTATGTGAGCAAAACTGTTGCATAATAATCGTTATTAGAATTTATTATGTACAATAAAACGCTTAACTAAAATGAAGGATAATTTCTTGGGTTGGCTACGATTGTCGGGTGCACCTCGATTGTGTGCATTGGGTGAATAAGATGTGTTCCAACAATTGCAGCCAACCTAAGCAATTATCATTAGTTTGAGGTAAGTACTTTATCATACATAATAAATTTTAATGAAGATTATTATGCAGTAGTTTTGTTTAAATTATTTATTTGAACGTATGTAAGCATAATTAGATGAATTATACGTTTGCAGAGATGCGTTAAGTGTGATTGATGGGACCATGATCAACTCCATTATACCTGCTGAGGTACGTGAGGCATTTCGCAATAGACATGGACAAGTTGCCCAAAACGTCTTGTGTGTATGTGACTTAGATATGAAATTCACATTTTTGTACATTGGTTGAGAGAGAACCGCGACTGATGCATGCATATTTTGATAATGGTTAGTAAGTAGCTGATTTTTAGGTGTTAATAGGTTAATAAATCATTATTATTTAGTTGATTCGTCAATCTCATGTATTCGAGGATTTATTGCCCCTATCCCAAATAAAGATATCATAGAAGTGACTATCAAAGTCAGCGGGAATTTAAGGGGTTTAAGGACTATCATCGTCATTTATCTATTCATAATGTGATAGAACGCACATTATTATCTTGTCGATTCATTGTTAATGGGTTAATAGATCATTATCCCAGTAATGATTTTTTGTTGTTAATGGGTTAATAGAACGTCATTTATCTAGTCAATTCTAGTAATTAATTTTTTGTTGTTAATGGGTTAATAGAACATCATTTATCCTAGTAACTAATTTTTTGTTGTTAATGGGTTAATAGATCATTATTATCTAGTCGATTCGTCGTTCTCATGTAAAGATATCATAGAGGTGACTATCAAGGTCAGCGGGGATTTAGGGGGTTTAAGGATTATTTTAATCATCATCATTTATCCATTCGTAACATGATAGAACACACATTTGGGGTCTTGAAATCACGGTTTAGATTGTTAAGACTCATGCCTGTATATTCAGTTGGGAGGCAAGGGTTATTGATCACTATATGCTGTATGTTATATAATTTTATTAGAATGACGACTCTGGGCGACTTGTTTGAGAGTTGGGAGAATATGTGGCTTAATCCGAATGACAGGGCGGCTGGGGACAATGTAGCTTCAGCTTATCATACGGACATGATGTTGGAATCAACCCAAGCTGTAAATATAATATGGGATGGGATTGTCATTTCTATGTAGGTAGCCAAGAGCGGTTAATGAATGGTAAATTGCTTGTGATAACATGAATATCATAAATATTGTGATTGTAAGTACATTTGATCTATTAAAATTTATGTAATATTTCACCTCAAATTTTGATGATATATGAGGTGAAAAGAATTTGAGGTGAAAAGTTTTATTTTGGGAGACGCTAGGTACCGTTCTAGCTTAGAAAACAGTCCTTCAATCATCAGCTGCCACATCAGCTGTTACACCACAACCAAGTTACCCTCATCCACACCGAATCACTGGTTGAACTCCAAGAAAATTTTCTCTTTCCTTTGTTTTCTCAGAAACCAAACAATAACACACGGCCCATCCCCTC
Source organism: Platycarya longipes (assembly GCA_036559045.1). Taxonomy (NCBI): domain Eukaryota; kingdom Viridiplantae; phylum Streptophyta; class Magnoliopsida; order Fagales; family Juglandaceae; genus Platycarya; species Platycarya longipes. The sequence continues at coordinate 18,838,426 of CM071789.1, read as the reverse complement.
TCTCTCATCTACTCATCCTCCCCTCACTTGCTTTCCATCTAAACATAATCCTCTTCTCCATCTCTGATATCTGAATGCACTGTGTCTCCAGATCAAAATCTCCATTCTCCCAGACCTCAAGCTTTGGCTCAGACCTCCCATGCTCTCCGTCCACTACATCCAAAAAGCTGCCTTTCTCACCACCACTGCACCTGAATAAAATATCAAAATCGAGAATTATTTTAATAAAAAGCTCCTTTTGATGACGGCTAACTACTTCGCCTCAAATTTTCTTGTCCTCAACAAAGCAAAAAACCAGAAACCCTATGACATTGTTTGGTTTTCGAGAAAGCAAAGGAAAAAATATTTTTTTTGGGGGGGGGGGGGGGGGGTCGGATCGAAGCAGAGGTAACTAGAACAAAGTAGTATTTAGAAAAAAATAAGTTTTAATAACTCGCTTTCCCCATCTCCGTTCTCATATACTTTTTCTTCCTCGATAGCCCAAAAGATAAAAACTTTACAAACAAAAGGAAGAAGACATAGTGGCGGAAGTAAAAAAAGAAGAAAAATGTCAAAGGAGGAGGATGTGTTTGTTGGCTCAATTGACCAAGGAAGGATCCATAAATTCCAATTTCCCCAAATGCCCTAGATTTCTTGGTAGCCAAACAGAACACACATGTTGACCAGCACTGGAAAAATAATGCGAGGTAGAGTAGAATAAATAGCTGGGAGAGGTTTCAATAATGCCAAGCTCAAGAAAATCAATAATCGAAGGAGTTGAAGGTTCACAGAGGTTTCGTAAAGAGGAGTGAACCTGAAGGAAGAGTGAGGGAGGGACTCAAGTGATAGTTGATCGAGTGGAATGCAGTGTATCAGTTTAACCATGCAATTGCTTATGTGTCAAGCCGTGATTGGATGGCTGTTTTTTATAAGATGGACCAGTTTCCAGGTTATTCCTTTTATTTTACCATGGGTGTTGTGATAAATTATTTATTTTTCAGGTCTATACACAATTTCTTTTCATAAATTATTGCTCAATAATTACTTTTTGTAATAATAAAAGTATAAAATAAACTGATTTTTATAAATATTTCAGAGTTAGATAAGAATGTCGTAAATAAAACGTGTTTTTATTTGATATATTTATATAATTTGATTTTATAAAAAGATTTTCATCTTATAATATTTATATGAATTATATTATAAAAAAATTGGATATGTAATTTAAAAAATTATTATTACTTATTTATAAATATAACAAAATCATTACAAACATTATGCTATCATTTGTGGGACCCACATCTATCTCCTCTCCAACAACTTAAAACCATCTTATCTTACTTCCAATCCAAACCTACAATTTTTTTAAAAACCATCTCAACTCACAAATCTCACTACTATTCACATGCTATCTCAATTCATCTCTTAATCCAAATAGAGCCTTGGTGTTTTTGGGTCCTTGGCATGCCATTCAAATTGCAAACATCTGTCTGTGTCTGGAGCCAAAATGTATTTCTATGTCAATTCTGAGAGTTTATAACTATTTTTGCAATGTTCTGTTGGTTTAATTGTTTTGGTCGAGCTTACAACTATATGCCAACAGGTGTGTTGTTGACGTGTTGATGTGCTGGGATTTCTCTCCATGGGCGTTAATCTGATTCCAATTCTCTGCATCTTCTCATGTAGGGCCTTCAGGCTTCTCAGGAGTGGATTTTGGAGAATAACTGAGCAGGTTCTAATTATTTCCTGGTTTTAATTGTCTGCTATTGCTCTGGGAATTTGCTATCTATGATTCTATATGGAAAACTTTGAATCCAGCTGCACTCCAGCTTCCATTTTCTTTTATCGATTGTAATAGCATCTATGGTAACCAAGTAGATAGAGAAGATGACAGAGGGACTGCAATTACAGTTTTCATTCTTTTCTATCTTTTGAATAGAAGCAGAAGCAACCACCTTTTACTTGAGTATCACATTTCCCATCTAAATGTGATTTAAGATGCCCATGTCTTTATTGAGCGATAAAAGTACGGTTAGATTATCACTGATAAAAAAAGATACTGTTAAGATCATCGAGATTTTATTGTTGAAAATCTTGCATCCTCAGGAACTTGAAGTCGCTGAGCAGATATTGGAACTAAAGATGGCACTTGCGCACTAGCCACTAGTTGTGTACTGAGCTAAAGAATTTACTCAAAGGCTAAATAGAATGTTGAAAATCACATTTTTCAAGCTCAATTGCTAAATAGAATGCTTGATGCTTACAGCTATTTGTGTGCCATTAGTTCACTGGGGGTAAGGGCTTGTCCTGACTCCTGACCGAGTTAATTCTTCTATAACATAATTTATTGCCATAATCATCTTCATATCACATCATGTTTACGGTGTATGCAATATCTGTGAACCCAAACCTAGAGTTCATAAAGACAATGGATGCGCATCGATCGGGTTTGAGATCAGCAGTTCTGACCAAGAAAAGGAAGGATCTCAAACCAGTATAATCACGTTGGATTGATTAGCTCCATATTATAAGGAGACGATACATTACTAATTATATATTTCATTAATATTTTCATAAAAAACTATATATATTAAGCCTCCTATTGCATATAGCATGGATATGTCATGACTCCTCTATATGAGGCATCTTCAATCGGCTAAATTTAATTATTACTACGACAGTTCCTGCGAATTTCACCATTTGATCCTGTTAGTTCCCCTAAGCTTCCCATTTTCAACATCGAAAGTTTAAAGTCCTCAAAGAATACAAATGGATCCTGTGCATAGGTTTCAACTATTTCGCGGGTTTGCTCATTGCTACTAGCAAGAACCTGGTCGGATGGAAGCAATCCTTCTCCAGATAGAAGATTAACGTAGTACTGGTTGTCGAATGTTGCCGGGGTCACCAGGTCAAGATGTGCTAATGTCGAACTACTGTCTGATCCTGAGCATAGCTGTTGGAGTGAGGCAGCGAAATCAAGGTTAATATAAGCGCCATTTTGGTTGATTCCTTGGAGTCGAGTGCTGAATGTTGAGCATCGGGCTTTGCCAATTGTGTGTGCACCTACCAAAAGATAAATGGTCGTGTTTCTAATTTGGTAAAACAACTACTAAATTCTTCAGAAATACGATCGAATTCAAAGTAAGCGATTACCGGAGAGGGCAACCATGTCATTGAGCGAAAGGCCAACGTTCTGGAACATGGCCACAAGGGTTGAAACAGAGGAGTTTGGGCCTGGGATGTTGTTGTTTGCTGCTTCTTTGCTTGCACTCAAGCTGTCCCTCCTTCCCATTTGGACTTCCCAAACGGGTCCGCCAGACTGGAAGTCAATATTACCACAAACCCATCATGCAATTTAATAATAATAATAATAAAAAAGAGGCACAAAATCATCAAAAGGTTGAGTACATACCAGTAGAACAGAGTCTCTGGCAACAGTTGCTAAAATGTCAGCACAAGAAATGGTTTGAGGACATAGAGATTCAAGTTCAGACTTAATGGCGTCTATTACTTCAAACCCCCTAAGAGAATTCAAGTTAGGACCTGCAGTTTTTTCTCCAACGAAGTTCTCTGTGTCATCTAGCAAAATCGAAGCATCACAACCCTGCAAAACTTTCAGCACTGTATTATCATGTCCTGATCTGGTGTTACACTACTTTCTGAAAAAAAGCAAAAAATTGCATAAAATATGACTTGCATTGACAAAACAGTCATGGAAATGGAGACGAAGCAGTGAGGCCGCCATTCTTGGGTCGTCGGAGACCGCCTTTTCGACCCAGGAGAAGATAATGGCCTCTGCCTCTGGGCAGACGTCTTGGAATATGCCAAACCCTAAAGACACTGATCCACTGCATGCTTCGCTCAAGCTGGTGTCGTTGGGCGTGCTTCCAAATGCAATTGCAAACTTAAGCATCACTACACATAAAATTACCAAGTACGTTGCCATGTTATAATGAGCCTATATTGATAACAGGTGGGGGTGAGTACTGTTGGATAGTGAAAGATGCCTATATATAGGGGTTGCTTGGGAATGTTTGGTAACAATGAGACTACCGGGTCGAGAGAGAGAGAGAGAGGTTAGCTCCATGCATGTACAGAGGTGGGTTGATGAGCTTTTAAGAAGACATAGTCAAGCATGAGAAAAGGTCAGTGTATGATGAGCATATGCACGTAGCCATTCACCTAACGCCGTGTACTGTACGCTTCATTGATCTTCATGCTTTCTGGTTTCCATCTTTTTTTTCCATGCTACTTGGAATATCGATCTTACATTGATCAACTAATGTTAATTCACTCTTAATTAAATTCACTGTCATTATGATAACTTTTGCATCTCCTTTCAGTACCACATGCTGTAACAAGGCCTATCCCTTTTCATCTCTAATTATTATCCCCATCCCCATCCCCATCCCCATCCCCATCCCCATCCTTCTCTTGTTAACATCTAACATCTAGGGAAGCATCCCAATTTACCTTCACAAAGTTCAAATTTGGTTTCTCCCACATGATCAGCTTGTTGGTTTCAGGTACAGGTGACAAGGCTTCATTCTTCTGAGTATTTTGTGCTTGCTGGAACTCCTCCGGTCCTTTCCTTGCTATCTTCAATGTTCGTTTTGGACAATTAATAAGCCTTTTTGTAAAAAAACAAACTCATTTCTTCTTAATCACAGTACTCTCCCTAACTGAACTGCACACTCCCCCAGTTGTGCCTTGTTTCGATTTTCCATCAGCTTCTTCCCATAGATGCAAAAAATCATTTTCTGCACCATTCCACTTCTGTACATAGCTTTGATAATCTGTCCATATATCATTGGTTGTTGGACATTCACATAAAGCATGCATTATTGACTCTATTTCTCTTTGCCAAATTGGGCAGCAGGGGTCTTCAACAATCTTCATGTGTAACAAATTCTTTTTTGTTGGTAACATGCCATTTCCAGCCTTTCACAAAAAAATCTTCACCCTTCTGCTACCTCTAAGTCCCATATGATTCTTCATCTGCTATCTATTACACTACAAGAAAATGAGCATTTATGATGGATTATTTGCGAGAAAAATGATTATTTACGACGAAAACAAGTTATTTTAGTAGAAAATAGTCATTTTCGTAAGAAATAGTTATTTCGTAAGAAAAAGTCATTTTTACAAAAAATAATTGATTACAAATAAACAGTTTTCTTGTGATGTTAGCTCTTCTTTTGATGATTCTCCTTTAATATTTATTTTTCTTTCCAACTACAGAAAGTAAGCAGTGCTAATATTTTGAATACCGTACCGGTAAGTGATAAATTTTCAATTATTATGTATTAATATTTTGAATATCTTAGGTTAAATGAACTTTAATGTGTTAAAATAAGAATATTAATCAAATAAGTGAGTTAATTGTGTTTGGCATGTGAAATAACATTTTACCTCTAACTAATTATAAATAGCTTCTTTAAGAAATTGATTTGTGACTTATTTTGCTAATACCAGTTTAATTCTGATGAATCCATAGACCAGAGAAGAAAGCGATGCATGTGCGAGATCCTACTGTGAAGAAAACAAAGTTGTAGCATGACTGGAAGATAAACCCATGTGAAGTCTGTGACTTACTTAAAGCCTGATAGGAATCCATTTCATAACTGAAGCTCCCATGCACAAATGAAGCCATCTGTGAGTGTCCAGCGAAGAAACAAAAGATTAAAGCAATTCGTGACTTCTATGTGATGGAGGCCCACATCCATAGCTAAGGCCCATGTGTGTGATTTAATAGAAGACTCGTGTGTGGGAAACACTTGAAGCATACATGCAACGAAGATGGACGTGATTTGATGAAGGCTTGATAGCTCATCCATGTGACTCGAGATGAACATCTAAAGCCCGTGATTTAATTGTGACCCAATAGCAAAATAAACCAATACACGGGAGATTCTTTCTTCTTGAGACTTGAGAGGGGTAACTCGAGAGCTGGAAAACTTGAGATCACGAGAAGGAAGCGGTTACGAGATGGAAGAGGGGCAATCGGTGGCAAAGAGAGAGAAGAAATGGGAAGAGGGGAAGTATAAAGAAGAAAGAAATTTTGGACTGAGTTAACTAGTTTTCCATATTATTTTATTTTATTTCTCTGCTATGTTTTAGACGAAAATTTTCACTACTTTGGGCTTTTTAAAGGCACTGACTAGAGTGAGTTGCTGCTGTGTGTCTCATTTTTATGCTACTTTATAAATAATGAAAAAAACCACACGAGGAGAAGATGTAAGGATGAGAAAGGAAAACAGAGGCATTCAACAGATGAGAAGGAGAAAAGCAGAGAAGTAGAGTATGAGGATAAGGAGAAGATGCGACCAATAAAACAGAAGAAATGGAGGATGCGAAGGAGCTATCGAGAAAGAAGAGAAGGAAGACGATCTCGAGTTTGCATTTCAGAAAGAGGGAGAGAGGGGGGGGGGGGAGGACAAACAAAACAGGGCCGTTTCAAAGGCCACTATCTCTCTCTCTATATCAATTATAATGGGACCCACACATTTTATAACATTATCTATTAATAAAAAGTCAATAATCGAAATACTTTATACATCCAAACATCTTAAACTATTTTTAATAGGACCCACAAACTTATCTCAATTTCTACTCAAACTATTCATAAATATTCTCAAAATTTTTCAAAACTTTTCGATATCCAAACGCAACCTAAGATATCCAAAGAAAGAATGAAGAACTTCCATGACAAACACATCCAACATAAGACTTTTGAGCCTGATTAGCAAGTGCTATTGTACAACTCTTGATTGCACTTGTTCCCTAGTAAGTTAAGGTCTCGGTGGAGTGGACCTTATATGGTACAAACTATTGTTCCTCATGGTGTTATAGAGATAATGAACCCTCTCAATGATAACGTTTTAAAGTTAATAGTCAAAGACTTTAACCTTTTATTTCTAATTTTAAACTTGAGGAATCACCTCTACGTTTGCTTGATTCTAATTAATAGTTTCTTGATCAGTCCATTTCTTTTTATTGTTTTCTTTTGTTCTTTAGTTTTAGTTTTTTTTTTCTTTCTTTTGCTTGCACTCCTTTCAAGTTGTCTAGGTATTTCCTTTTCCCCTTTTCTTCATTTTTCTTTTACTACTTGGTTATATTTATAACTATTTTCTCCTTAACTATTCTCTTTGTGTAATTCTGTCATTTCTCTTGCATCATTGAGAACAATACTACAATCCAGTTGGGGGGAGATAATTTATTTTTCTGTTTTGCATGCCTTACTCATATGTTAGTAAACCTAGGGGAGTTTTTGTAATGAGTTCAAAGTGGCTTAAATTTCCTATTTTTGAATTTTACATGCTGAAAAATGATTTGTTGAAGTCATGGAACATGTTCAATGTAGTGAAATCAGAGTTTAGATCAAAAGGGAGACTTATCCATTTTGTCAAAAGTTTTGCTAAAACACACACAACACATGCCAGAAATGTCTAAAAAGACTACATTGGATCATTATTTATTGATTTACACTTTGATTGTTTGGGACTCTAATGAACCATATCCTAGCTAATAGCTTAGAAAGAAATCTGAAGTAAATTAAATAAAAAAAGGGACAAGCCAGGGATCAAATAAAAACAAAAAGAAAAAAAAAATCGTATATGATTTACATTTGTGTATTGGAAAAAGTTGCCTATTACTAGGGTCCTTACTAAATAAGAAAGTATGTGCCTTTTAAAGTGTAATAGCGTGAAAGCCATCATTATAATAATTTTGAATTAAAGTACAACCATGTGGTTATCTTAGATTAGCTATTGTGGTTAAAACTTTTAATGTCTTTTGGTAGTCAATCTTGAAATTCTGACCCTTTTCCCATGCACTTAAAGGAAAGCAAATTTTATTACATATAATTCCCTTGGTTGATTAACTAAATAGTGTATAAATCCCTCAATTGATATTGAATTTTAGATTAAGCTATTTCCAGTGTTCTTAAACTCAACAAGTTCATTTCATGGCATGTCACTTTCAGATTTATAGTCATGGCAATTAGTAATTTCCCTTTTTGATGACTTCATTCACTTTATGTGTTAGAGACTACCAAAAAGTTAATTGGGGGTGTGATAAAGGGTCAATTATGCTGTATTAATATAATAGCTTAAGTTAACTGAACTTAATGTGTTAAAATAAGAATATTAATCAGATAATATGTGTTAACTGTGTTTGGCATGTGAAATAACATTTTACCTCTAACTAATTATAAAAGGCTTTTTTTTTTAAATTGTTTTGTGGCTTATTTTGCTAATATATACTAATTTAATTATGATGAATCCATAGACTAGAGAAGAAAGTGAAGCATGTGCGAGATCCAACTGTGAAGAAAATAGAGCTATAGCGTGACTGGAAGATAAATCCATGTAAAGTCCGTGACTTACTTGAGGTCTAGACCTACTTAAAGCCTGATAGAAGCCCATTTCATAACTGAAGCTCCCATGCACAAATGAAGCTGTCCGTGAGCGTCAGTGAAGAAACAAAAAACTAAAGCAATGTGTGACTTTTATGTGATGGAGGCTCACGTCTTAGCTAAGGCTCATGTGTGTGATTTAATAGAACACCCATGTGTATGAGAAAACTCGAAGCATACGTGCAACAAAGATGGACATGATTTGATTAAGGCTTAATAGCTCGTCCATGTGACCCGAGATGAACATCTGAAGCCAGTGATATAATTGTGACGTGATAGAAAAAAAACCAGTACACGTCAATATTCTTTCTTCTTGAGACTTGAGAGGGGTAACCTGAGAGCTGGAAAACTTGGGACCACGAGAAGGAAGCGATTACGGGATGGAAAAGGGGCAATTAGTGGCAAAGAGATAGAAGAAATGAGAAGTATAAAAGGAGAAAGAAATTTCGGTTGGGTTAGCTAATTTTCCATATTATTTTCTTTATTTTTCTACTTTGTTTGAGATGAAAACTTCACACTACTTAGGATTTTTCATTTTGGGATTTCACAGGTTTTTGAGGATGATGATTAATAAATCATGTAGCTTGGCTGCGGTAAAGGTTTCTATACTTCTCATTGTTATTAGATTTTTTGTTGTTCTAATTTCAGTCTTTACTTTTCTTGTTGACCGAATGATTTTGAAAGAAGGTTGCTAAATCTCTTACTCTTATTACTTATTTTGTTGTTGACACTATGCACAACAAAACCTTGAATCAATCAAGGACTTTCATTAGCTGTATTAAATGAATTTTGGTTGATTTTTAGAGAGTTTATTTCACTTAGAGGTCTTGGCAACTTTACCTTGAGTTTATAATTTCCATATTTTGTTTTATTAATGTCTTGATTGGATTAATAGAAGAGAGGTAATGCCAAGAAATCTTGTAAATGATGAAAGTAGAGAATGTTTGAACCCATAACCCAAGTGCTCGTTAAATTATTTTTGTGAACTTGTTAACTTTCAGTTACTGTTTTGAAATCTATTTCTAAGTTTTGATAACACATAAATTGCAGCTCAATCTCTTTTGAACCATTTAATTTTTAACAATTAAATACTCTAAATTTTAGTTCATTCTTCATACAAAATCCACAATTCTAGACTTCTAAAAATCAATCATATATTCCTTTTTCATCAAATTTTTTATTGTGAATATATTATTTTTCATTTTGCTCACTATTTATACATTAATAAAAAAAATCCATAAAGAATTTTACATAGCATTTTAGTTTATCACTTTTTACATACATCAATATATTTTACAATAAACATGATTCATAAATACTTTGATAAACAATTGTCTTTATGGAATACGATCTTGAACTTATCATTGATACAACTTAACATTTCTACATTTGGAAGCACATTTGAGAATATGTCAGTGGGCATACTAGTCAAGACATTGGAACAAAATATTTTTGTACCAGTATCATTTCGTGTACCATTTCGAAATAGTCTATACATAAATAAATTATATATATAAATACATATATAACTATTTTAAAATAATAATCAATATATGAATAAATTATATATATATATGTAATTAATCTAGTCTGAATTTAGGTAAAATAATAGTAAAAAATAAAAATAAAAATTAGGTGAAAAGCCAAAATCCGATACGATCGAAATATCGACTATCGACTAGTACGCAACTACTAGATGTTCTATACCTGATGACAATCAGATGGTACAACATATTTCGACCATACCAACTAGTACGGTATGAAATTTAAAACTATGAGTAATACTACTTTGGGCATCCTTAATGGATTAGCTAAAGGCTAAATCCATCACATATTTATCTATTAGTCCAAAATATCCTTACAATGGATTAGCTAAAGAATTTAGCTATAGTGAATGCCAAAATCATTTCTAAATTTGCAAGTTACTATAGATACACTAATATATATTTTATCAGTTATTTATTTATCTTCTACCCCACATCAATTATTTCCCTCTTTTCTAACTCATAATTTAATTAGAATATGATTATTAATTAATACATAATAGGTAGAATGGTAAAATATGGTAAATTAAAATAATCTAATAATTAAAATAAATAAATATTTTTTAATTATCAATTACTTATTATTATATAATGAATCAGTGGATAGCCTAATGTGCAAATCTGATGAGAATAGTCAAAGTCAAATTCATCGTATTTTATTTTATTGGTATATATTAAAAAATAACTATTACAATATGACAACTTATGTTAATGGAATAATCAAAAGTAAAATTTATCTCACATTCATAAAAAATTGCCTTTAGCTTTGACTAATCTATTGAAGATGCTTTTACTGGGAATGCTCATTTCTTAAGGGCCCATATAATTTTGCATGTCTTAAGGATTGCCTTTGCTGGGTGGTAGACTAAGGTTATGTTCTGCCTTTTCATTTGCAAATATGTTTCTGACCATTTGCTCTTCATTCCAAATTAAATATTCCATTTGTCTATTTTATTCAGACTAAAATGCATTATACGATGCATCAGAGAAATTGCAGGCATTAGCTACTATTCACTTTCACACACTGCACACTTGACGTGGTTTTTTTTTTACCCACCGAAATACGCCTTCTTCTCTTCTTGCTCTCGCTTTTTCTTCCTCTTCATGAGATTTTCTTAATTTGTTGATGAACAACGGGAGGAATCTAGCGCAATGCATGCCAGGATATCGTTGTTGTATTCCCACAACAAGAGAGCTCTAAACTTTCACACAATCCTACTATATACATAAAGAGAGAATAATATATAGAAAATTAGGACCAAGACAATAATAGGAAATTAGGACCAAGACAAAACCAATAAAGCTCCCACCATCCTCTACCAATCTGGAAAGGTTTAACTGAAGAAAAATAAGAGAGAACTACCAGAGAAAAACAAGAAAATGCAAGTAGGTGTCTTACAAAATAGGAGGTTTGGCGATTCAAGTCAAAAATTCACGGAAGCAAGAAAGTAAATCTTAAGAAGAAACGTGTTTAGTAGTAGGAAAGATCGTGCGCAAAGGAAGATGTGGGAAAAAATAGTGGATTTGGAAGATGGGTGAAGTTAGAACATCCTTAACCAGAAAAAAAAAAACCTAAGGTCCGAAATTCTCCACCCATGGAAGGCTTAAGATTCAAAATCAAACTTAGCTTCTATGTTTTTTTTAGGAAAATTTAGGAAAAAGAAAAAAGAAAATCATATCATCAATATAAAGGAAGGAGAGACGAAGATAGAGATAAAGATAAAGATGAAGTTGAGCAAAACGATAGAACGTGGTGTGAACTGCGAAGTTGGGCAAAGTACAAAAGCAGGGAGAGAAGAAGACGTGTTTCAATAGGTAAGACAAAAAATTAACACGTCAGGTGTGCAATAGGTGAGAGTGAATAGTGGCTGATGAATATAATTTCTATAATATGAATCATTGCATTCCACTAAATCCTCTTCATGGATGAAATTTTTCTTTTTCTTTTTATCTTCAATTATCAATATTCTCATGTGAGAATATCGACAATAATTCTACACTAAAACGATTCACGTTCAAGATGTTCACTATTCAACAAAGTTTGTCAGTACCTATTGATCTTTGATTTTCCTCATAATTTTTTCTATAACTTTGGCCATTTAATTTGGGCCATTCATCAGGGTATGTTATAGAATAGAAAATATGATCATAATCAGAAAATCTGCTCTAAAACATGCAAGCTTAAAATTGTTCCAAGAGTAAAGAAAGGGAGCTAGCCATATGATCATTACCGGGCAGTGAACCAGTGAGGACATGCATAAACTCATGGGATCGACGATTCGGATCTGTTCATCACGTACTCACCGTTATATCTGTCATTTCATCAAGCAACTCCAAGCCATGTATGTATTAGTATATGAGACATGCTGCTGTTGGGCACAGGTCAAGATCATAAGAAAACCCACAATTAATTGGTTTGTATTTTAAGCCTGACATGCATGCTGGAAAAGCATCGATAGATATCCCGCCCCCACATGATCACCCTAATTTGGGGTAAAGGCCCCCATGATCCGTGTCATGTACGCGTGTACGTACTATCAATTATTAATCTAATATATATTACATATATAAATTTGTATATATATATATATATCTATATATATATTATAATTATTAAATGATCATGATAAGTAGTACCATGTTATCGTCCAGTCTCCAATATTATCATTATCGAGTAAAGAGTAAACCATAAATTATATAAATAAGCTAAATGAAGAACTTAATTATTTGCAAAATAATATATTTAGTTAACTTATAAACATGAGTTCTTATTTAATAGTTTAGTTTTCCTAGCGGCGGGAGGCCATGTTTTGTTTTATTAACTTATGTCGATCCTATAATTATAAAATAGAGGTGTTATAGTATTCATAAAGAGATTTCATAAAAGTAAATTCATAAATTAAAAAATAAATTTATTTGATATACGTTAATAGATTTATTTTATAATAAAAATAATTTTATAATTCAATGTGTTACACTAAATCATGTCAATTTATAAATTTGATTTTATGACATAGTGAAGCATTTCTCTAAAATATAACTCTTGATCCTTAATTCTCTTCACAAAAAATAAGGCACGCAAAGTTTCTCCATAAGCAACGAAAAAGAGTAAAAAGGGTCGATAGAATATCAAAGTTGCTCACGTAATTAAACTTTTAGAGATCAAAATTCTAACATTATCAAGACTCTTTTAAATATTTTATTTGTTGTATAATACCTTGCAAACTTAATCACTAAGCTTCTTTCATATATATGATATATTTATGTATTCTTACACATCATATACATGATATAATATAGCTACGCGTACGTCGACTAAGATTAATAAATAAATATTGTCTATAACGAGAGTATTACTACTTTACTAGCTAAGTAGTGATCAATAATATTAATTACGCCCTACCTAAAATATCTGATGATCCATTGGAGGCTCTCGATCGAAGTATTAATTACTCTCAACTCTCAAGGTTCGATCAGTTTATATATGCAAGTGCATATATATATATATACACACACACACACACATATATCTGTGTACAGTACATATTCATGATGTTAATTGTGAGCCAAACTGTTACTGGAATGGACCAATTTATTAAATATTCGGCAATCACGGATGATATTGGAGAAAGCATCTGTTTCTACAATTCACTAATATATATATATATATATATATATATATATATATACCATTCTTCTGTATTCCACAAATTGTTAATAGTTTAATATTGATTTATAGTCACGGAATCATTATTCTTACGAGCGAAAAGCAGACCTGAAATTGGGGTGCATGCTGGCTTCACGACAAGAGATCATCAGCTTTTGACTAAACCATAAGATAGGAATTTCTCCCACGATTATTATATAATATTTTTACAAAATATTCTCTGAAAATGCAAAATACAGCTAGTTTTAGGGGGTATAAGTATCGTATTACTTACATATAGAATTATTATATATATATGTATCTGGAAAAAATTCTGAAACGAGAATTAACCAACTTTCCCAAGTGGAGAATTAAAGTACTATTAATTAGTGTTGATCTAATTGTTGGAATATATATATATATATATATATATATATATATATATAGTATTACACCCTTCTTCCAAGCCCAATCAGACATGGCCTTGTGGAAATTAATGGGAAGTTGGAACTAAGTGGCCGCGTTGCAGTACTTTTTTGGACCCAAATCTGTTGCAGTTTGAATATGTATAAGCTGTTTACACGAACGCTTTAAACGATATTTTTATCTCATTTTATCTTATTATTATTATTATTATTATTATTATTTAAATTTTTATATAAAATAAAATAAATTATTTAATATTTTTAAATCTTAAAACAACTTTTTTAAATTAAAAAAATAAACTAATATTACAAAAATATATTACAAAAATATTTTATTTAATTTTTAATTTTTATCTCATTTTATCTATAAAAACAAATCAGACCTAAATCAACACCCCCAATAAGTTTCTTTCTTTTTTTTTTTTTTTTTAAATCATCTAGTTGTCTGGCTGGCAAGTACTTCAGTACTTGAATTGGAAAGGTTGGTGTATTTTGCAATTTGAAACGATCGAAAAGCTAAATTAGTGGGCGCTGCAAAGCTGGGAATAGTACACGAGGAAGGAAAATGCCATCTTCTTTACTGAAAAAAACACGAGGGATGCTTTTTGATTTACATGTACAGAATATTCATCTGCATGCAGATCAGTACTACTCATATTGTAGAATGGAGGATAATTAAAATATATAAAAAACTTGGCTTGATTTGCCACGCATTTCTTTTTCTTTGTTTCTCTTGGAATTGCGCGCATGCCAGGCTTTTAAATTATATATCATGTTACATGCATTCATATACTTTTATTGACCTTTCTTCGTCTGAAATAGCTGATCTATTCATATTAGATCAGTAGCTTGGATACGAAGCTGATCTCGTGTATATATGTATATATATATATAATTTGCTACTACAGTATCTAATTTCCTGTATATTTGCCAGCTTTATGGGATGGCTTCCACATTGAAATTATTTTTTTCCTTTACAGTTGGAATGCGTGCCACATAATTAATTATCTACTAGCGATCGATCATATTGTAAAAAGCATATTTAGAATATATGGTACAAATTGTCAACAAATACACTGCTTTTCAGTCATATCTGAAAGGGTGTTTTAAAATTTCCGTAATGTCCAAAGGAATAACCACCAAGAAATTAACAAAAATCCAAGCAATCTTTTCTCAATGTCCTGGCTTTTAGGTAATTCAGATCACAAGCTTAATCTAAACATGATAACGTACGTACTGTACCTCGATCGAGACCAAATTATCTAGACGCGAATAATGCTAGCTATATGCACCATATATATTCTGCATGAAACCAATTTATAAGCTAGAATTCAAGTAGGAATTCAAAATTTAGACATGAATAAATCCTCTACATACAAACTTCTGCATATAATTATCATCAAAGTTTTAGATCATGCTACAGCGCCCCAGCTGATAGCTAGAGCTAGGTAGTGCAGTTCAATTTGTTTTCCATGACTAAGTTCTGCTCTTAGATAGAAAATTCCCGTTAAGTACTCTGGCTACATTTAGCGGGTCATTCAAGCCATTAAATGATCCAACATTCTTAGCTATATCACAGATTGTAATACGGACAAAGCTAGCGCATCAACAATCTCATCAATAGGTACTCAAACCAGTACTATATTTTCAACATTAATGTTGGAACTAGCCATATATTTGATCTGACACCAAGATCACTCACCATGATTTGAATTTAAAGCCAAAACCCATTTCCTTTGTCCAATATTCAATGGCTTAAGCTCCATCTTGCTCCCATGCATGCAGGTTCCAAGGCATTAACTCCCTACACAAACTTTTCACGACAACCTCATTTTTAGGCCGGTTCCCGACCCTTCACGAGAGAGAGAATGAATGGGGTCAAGTTCCCATGTTCATTCTAGATTTCCCATTTTCCGATGAAGTCCTAAGGATTTTGTGACAGAAAATGAAATTTTCTCACCAACTTTAGAATGAGAAAACCCTAACCCTAAATACTCTGACAAAACTACCTTTTGATAAGCGCGCCCCCAAAGGAGGAGGAGGAGGAGGAGGAGGAGTTAAACAGGAGGGAAAAGATACAAATATATATCCATAATTGAATAATCTCCGAGTACAAAGAATTAAAATAAAAAAAGAACCCAACCCCAAACGAGTCCCTCCAAGGCTAAAAGGCTAGTCATTTTACACTGATAATCCAGATAAAGATCGTCTATATGAAATGACGAAGTGAGTTCTTCCCAAAAGACAAAACTCATACGAGTCAGAGAATCACATACCATTAACAGATCATAAATTAACCATTAATCTACTCCTCTTTGGGCTCCTTTCGCATCTGGGACGGAACGATGTCCTGCAGAAGTCCGTGGTCTCTAAGCAATGTTGCCGAGGATGTGCCAAAACGTCTCTCTTGAACAAAACGAGGAAACAAGGGATTCAAATTAGTAGTGTTAACATTCAAAGGCAGATGTGAGCTATATATATAAGGATGTTGCTGTTGTTGATACTGAGGCTGTGGAACAACAAATGGTGAAGACAAGCCGCTGTAGCCGGCTGCGGCTTCTGTCGTTATTCCGATGCTTCCACGGGGTGTCACCGGACACGTATGCGTGTGCTGCCCTTCATAGGTCGTAACCACAATCGTAGAGTCATCACAGGAACGCTCCACTCTCTTCTTCACGCCACATCCAGCAGTGGTGCAACGGTAGTAGCTCCTGTACACAAAAATTCCGTGCGCGTCAAGAAAGTTAACAAAGCTAGCTATATAGCGGCCATGAAAGTCATTGCAACTGATGAATTGGTGCGAACTTATCGTAATCAATTATCATAGGGGGACCAGATCAGGGGGAGAGTGATATTTAATACCTTGGATAGGGGCTATTTTTCACCGCTTTCTGGCCGTACTTCCTCCATCTGTACCCATCATCAAGGTGATCAACCTCGCTCTTTGTCATGAACGCAAATCTCGGCGCTCTTTGCCTTTTTTGGTTCTTCTTTTTGGGTTTCAACCTAAAACCCACATACGCAAAAGACACTTTACACTTTTTTGCTAAAATTCAAAAAGGAAATAGCCACCCCACCCCATGAAAATCATGCTTAGTTTAAACACCACAAATGAAAACCCATTTACCAATTCCTTTTCTCTTGGATTGCTGCCTTATCACGCTCATTTTTTCATGTTTCGCCACAATTAGTACTATTACCAAAACATGACCGAGAGAGCAGAGCAGCTAGATTTAATGAAAAGAAAGACTAATAGCTGTAGTCTGCCAATTAGAGAAGCTTACTGTTTCTTATTCTTTTCTTGGTCGTCCTGGTCTTCCTCTTGATCTCCAACAACCTTATTTTCTCCCCCATTCGCTGCTTCATTGGAGGACGAAGAAATTGACGATGAGTTCGGCGTCGCCGGAGTATTCACCACCTCGGACGACTCGGGAAACGTCGAGGCCGGAGAGGGAAGCGCGTGTTGTTGTTCTTGTTGTTGTTCCTGCTCATGTTGCGGCTGAGGCATCATCGGTCCGGAAAACCATTCGAATAAATATGGGTCGTAGTCGGAGATGCCGGCCAGCATGTCCATGAAGCCTGAGGACGAACCCTTTTGATGATCTCCCTGATGATCACATGGCATGTCGAAGATGCTTGCTGGTAAAGCAAAACTGCTCGGAATCTCATCGGAAAATGTCGAATTTGCCATTAATGAATTATCAGTCTTCAGCTCTTGATCTTTCCTGTCCATGGACTCGATCATCAGCATATATTCTCCATTCGAGCCTGTCCCTCCAATTAGCTTGTTTTGTCACGAACTCTTCTATCTGTCAGAGAGAGAGAGAGAGATCGATTAGAGAGAGAGTGTGTGTTTGGTTTTTTGGGAGTGTGAATGAGAGGGATAGGCTATAGCTTGGGTTGGAGCTTTGGAGAACAGGTTGGCTAAATCAGGTTTCCCACCTAGGACTTGACCGACATTTGCCCGTTACAATGTGTACGGAGTTTGTCGACGGACCGGTTTCTGCATTAAATGCAGTGAGGACCGCCAACGTGGGTCCACATTGGCAAACGCGGCTCTTTGACTGGTTTTACCGGTTGCGTGTAGACAAGATTTTTGGCCTCCACGTGGGATGGAAAATAAAACATAAAAGGTTCTGCCGTTACTTCTGATTTTCTTCCCCCTTCTCTCTCATTCAAAGTTCAAAAAATCTGTGTTTTATGATTTCATCTCATGCGTTGAACAAACAATGGAGAGATTACTTCCTAAAATGTCCAATTTAATACCAAGGATAGTTATTTTTAATTTTCTTTTTCCTCTACGTAATGGATAAGCTAAGGACGTTACATGATGGCTTAATGGACACCATCAAGCTGCCTCTAAAATGGCAATTATCAGGAACTCGTACAATGTGTTTATAAATTGTTCCTATCTTCAAGGGTCTTGGATTATATAGAGTATTTCTAATATTAAATTATAGGAAAGAAAATGAGATTCTTGGTCCATTTTTATTTTTTTTCATTTACTAGTATATATATTTTGTTGAAAGTTTATAAGATAAATGTTAAAGTCACTCTCCAAAGTTATAAATAAAAGTCACACCTTAATAAATTTTTATTTTTTTATTTTTATTTTTTACTTAATAATTAAGTAAGTATTTTTTATTATTGTGATATTTTTTAAAAAATATATATATAATATTAAAACTGTTAAAAAATATATGAAAAAATTAAAAATTAAAAAAAAAAAAAAAACTTTTAACCTAGGCGAATCTCAAATATCAGATCTCGCGGGAGTGACTCTAGTAGCGCCAACGATTTGATTATTTAGATACTGAATTAAATTATTTAAATAATGATACATGGACAACTCGTTAATTTACAATATTTTATATGACTATATTTTATAATGAATATATTTATATAATATAATGTTATTTTATAAATATCACTCATTTAATTAAACGTATAAATTATATATATAAAATATCATAAAAATAATTATACATCTATATATGCAATGACACGCTAATTAAATATATTAATGAAAATAGTTGAATATGGCCGCTCGTACGTAGTTCGTAGGGACCAATTACCATTAGCGCGCGGAGGATAAATGCCAAAGGATAAACAATTACCCAACAATAACGTTGAAATTAAAACTGTGATTTAATTTAGTACTTTTCTTTCTTTGTGGGGCCGGTGGTTAATTAGGTAAATAAATATATATTAAGCCAAAACTAACCACCAAGTAGCCCTATCAACATTAAGGTTTGGTTTATCTTTAAAGATGAAATTAAGATAAATTGAGATTAAAGTTAAAATTAAATAAAATATCATTATAATATATTTTTTAATATGATTTTTATATTGTAATTTTAAAAAAAAATTAAATTATTTATATTATCTTATATTGAAATTTTAAAAAAATATAATACTTAGATTAGATAAAATAAGATCAAAATAAATATGACTTGTAAGCAAACCAGAACTAAATACTTGACATTGTTAATTTAAGCTAAAATTAGGGGACTGCTTAGAAAAGTTTCCGGTGGCCAAAGAAAGCAAGCAAGATCTAGAAGGCAGAGTGCCAGATCAGAGACTGAATTGGTAAAATTTTCCCGGGAAGTAAAATAAAAAGAAAGAAGCTTCTGCACGTGTAAGGTCCGTGATTGACATGCTGTGCGCATGCTGACAACAATACCGCGTCACCTTCGGCCCCAAAAGTAGCCCGCTTCCTTCCTTTCCACCATCCACACTGTAAATTGAAGACTATTAAATAATGTTTTATGAGAATTGTTATATATATACAAAAAATATATATAAAAAATTAGAAACTAATATGATTTCATAACATTTATTAAATTTATTTTATAATAAAAATAATTTTACAATCTAATATATCACGTTAAACTATATCAATTTATATAATTTATTTTTCTATAATCTCTTATATAAAAAAAATGCTAGTTTGACATCTCATATATATTTTTTTATTTTTTATTTTTTTTATTAAATGATTAAGAAGTGATTATTTGTGTATTGATATTGTTTTTTTATATTTTTTAAAAATATTTTTAAATGATAAAAAAAATGAGAATAAAAAATAAGAATGTAAAATCCAGCCTAGGTGTAAGATGGAGTGGTCAATTTTGGTGAGCATTGTAGCACCACCTTATATATAATCATTAATCATTGAGTTTATAAGTAAATCATTTTAAAAAATAATAAAACTTTATTATTAAAAAAATAATTTTTTTTCATATAGATCTTTTATTTTTTATTTTTTCAAAAGAATTATCCAACACTTTCCCATTTCATAACTATAGAATGTCATTTCTCATTCCTGTAATGAAGAAGATTAGATACAATCTGCATAAAGTGCATAGAAGTCGTGCGATTCTTTTTAAAAAGAGTGAAATTTATAATTAAAAATAATAATTATTTTAATGTAGAATACTTTTTTTTACAATTTATATCTGACAGAGTATATTGCAGTTCTCATTAAAATACTCTTATTTTATAAATAAATAAAATAAATTTTTTAAGATTTTTTAGAGTTTTTGATTTGTAAGTAAAAGTATTTTAATCAATTTTATTTTAAAATAAAATTTTTTTGTTTGTTTATTGTATAAACTGTAAAAGAGTCCAATTTTTTTAAATTATATGCGGCATTATCCTTTAATGTGAGACCCGTATTTATCCACTTTCTTTAAAAAAATATTGTTTGGTGCTTACACATTCCGCTACTGTAAAAATCATTTATTTCTTTTTATTTTTTCTGATATTATATATAATTGTTATTTAACTTTCAGGGCAGTTTCCAAATCTCATTGCAATTAATTATAAAGTAACATAATTTTCATATTTTATTTCCTGGGCAGTTTCTGATTTCAATGTAATAAATATATTAAAATAATTTCGTTCTATTTCTCAAAACTAATGTTTAGCCCAATTGACATTAATTAATAGCTAGCGCCCTGTAGAACTTCCCCTAATTTATTATGCACGCACACATATTCAGTTTAATATAAATCAGTAATATATCCATTGTACTGTTTTTTACCTTTGTCAATTTTGACTTGGAGTTTACGATTCAAAAGTTTGAGCACTATTTTATGCTTTATGTACGAATATGTGAGTTCAAATGTCATATCATGCACGAGTTCAGGGTTTTGAGTGATTAATAATTAATCTTTAATTTGCTCGTTAATTATCATGAGTGATTGTGTGATTTTGTTGTTTAATTCATTTAAGAACTATGAACGCTTGCAATATATATATATATATATTACAAGAAATATGTTAAAGCCACTGTTATTTCAGTTCCGTTTCGAGTCTTGCTTTTTTTTTTTTATTCAATAATTAAATAAATATTATTTAATAATATTGTAATTTTTTTTAAAAAAATATTTAAAATATATATATATAAATACAAAAAGAAAAAAAATATAACTAGCAGAACCAAAATGGTACCAACTAGCTGGGGCTGTTACAGCCCCTATAGTACAATGAAAAAAAAAATACAAAAAATAAAATTTTAACACTAAAAGAACAAGTTAGTGGGACACACTAACGGCCTCCTAACATTGCTCTAGTACAATATTATTTAACGTGTCTCTTACATAGTTTTAAAATTTTAAGTTTTTAATTAACATTATAAGAGATTTAGTTTATTTATACGTTTATTACTCGTTTTATAATATTATCTTTTTTTCTCAATTATCCTAAATCTTAAAACTTAAAACTTAAAACGAAAATCTCAATTTTGAAGAAAATAATAGTTATTGCGTACAAGAAAAATAATAATTTATGAAAAATTATTTGTTATAAGAATAATTATTTATTATAAAAATATACTTATTTTAATATAAAATAATCATTTCAACAT
The DNA here is from genome assembly GCA_036559045.1 of Platycarya longipes. Classification (NCBI taxonomy): domain Eukaryota; kingdom Viridiplantae; phylum Streptophyta; class Magnoliopsida; order Fagales; family Juglandaceae; genus Platycarya; species Platycarya longipes. The sequence goes on along the minus strand of CM071789.1, from coordinate 18,816,546 downwards.
AAAATAGATATTAATCATAAATAAACAATTTGTTTTTTAGTGATCATGATCACTATATGGGTTAAAAAGTGGAGTGGACGCTTGCATGCTTTCTAGATAGACCATTGCTTTATATCCACCATATAATTAATTATATAGCTTATATTAACAAGGAACCTCGACAAGGTTAATTATAATTCGACCCCTCTTTCCATAAAGAGTAGTGGGATGTAGCCCGACCCCTCTTTATATATATATATATATATATATATATATATATATATATATTAAAAAAGAAAAGAAATTACAAAATAATTAAAAAAATATATCCTTAATCACTAAGTAAAAAAACATAAAAAAGTTAAAAACATTTGGTTTTAGAAGAAAATTTCAAGAGCTTTCTTCAGGCCGTGAAAAGGCATTTCTCTTTCATATATTCCGTTCGGGATCCCCTAATCAATGTCCATAAATTAACATTGGACAATGCTTGGGTGCACATTAGGCTTAATTTATAAGTTAAAAAATATATATATTATTATAAAATATTTTTTTAATATTATAATATTAATTTTGTTTTAAAATTTAAAAAAATTATTTTAGAATTTAAAAAAATTGAATTGATTAGATTATTTTATATAAAAATTTAAAAAAAAAAGTGTAATTTTGAAAAATAAACGAGCATTCCAAATATGCAGTACTGCCAATGATTTTTTTTTTGTTTTTTTTCTCTTTTTAAAGAATCTTAAACATGATCATTAATTATTAAAAGAATATAAAATATAAAAATTCATTAATAATCATTTCTTTAACTATTAAAAAAAGAAAAAATATATGAGTGGGCAGATAATTTGATGGGCAAATCACTAAAATCTAAAATAATCATCATCACAACTTCCATGTACAAATTGATGACTACAATTGGAAAAATTCCAAAACCTCCTTAATCAATTCAATCACGAGAAAAGGATTGGAAGAATGAATAGTACCGTTAGGTCAGGTAATTCTTAAACAAGTCTCGTTTGATTTTGTAGATAAAATGAGTTGAATTCATGAGATAAAAATTAAGAATTAAATGAAATATTATTATAATATATATTTTTAATAATATTTTTATTTGAATTTAAAAAATTAAATTTTTTATTTTATTTTATGTAAATTTTTTAAAAATATTATAATAATTAGATGAAATATTGATACTAAAACAAAGGTAACGTGGCCCCCATGTCCAGAACTCGATGTTGGATAGACAAAACAAAGCTAGCCAATCTAGCTAGCTCGACTTCACACGTGTATTTAATGATCATAATCAGATTCCTTAGTTTTGTTTGTTTTTGGTATTTTCCTCGCATTGGGGTATCAAATGCTCTGTGGCCTTCCAAAGAACATGCATGAGTACTTTACGCGGTTTTAGAGATCTCGCTAGCTGTTGCTCCCAATACATCATGATCGACGATTCGACGCCCTGATGATCCCCTCTCTACAGCGAACATATTTCCCTCCCTTTCTTTTATAACAATCAAGTTTTTAATCATCTAGTTAACACAAATTTAATTTGAGATATTGAAATTAGTCTCTTTGGCTAACTACTGTTTGTAGTTATTTCTTAGCTAAATATATATATACCATATAAATACTAATATTTATATAAACTCAGTCATCCATGTTTAATTCTCTTTATAATTTTTAAACTAATAAATTTATAATGAATAACTTTACATACAATCGTAGAGTGTACAAGCGCCGTGCAGTCACTTTAAAAAAAATGAAATCCACTATTAAAAAATTATTATTTTTTATGTGAATTTCTTATTATTCATTATTTTTCAAAACGTTTGTGTAGCATTTACGTATTCACGATTGTAAGTATTATTTCTCATTGATAAATATTTAAGATATGTCAGCAAAAAGAAAAAAAAAGGCTTATACGTGAATGGTTTACAATGAAAATAATTATTCATATCGAGTGGTATATTTTTTAATCATCATAAATAATTATTTTGATCGCCACAAATAATCAATTCTCTTGTTTGTTTGTGAATTTCACTCTACATCCACAACTATCTAAACTAAAACACATATATTAGCTTAGGCAGGCATAAGGCCTTATTTGGATTTAGAGACCATGAGATGGGATGAATTTTGAAAGTTAAATTAAATATTATTAGAATATTATTTTTAATATTATTATTATTTTAGAATTTGAAAAAGTTGAATCATATATTATATTTTATGTGAAAATTTTAAAAAAATTGTAATGATGAGATTGAGATGTGTTGAGCTCATCTTCTAATCCAGACCAGGCCTAAATCTAGCCTATCTCACTATTATAATTTTTCACACAAAGTATAATAAACAATTTAATTTTCTCAAATTTCCAAAATATAATAACATTAAAAAATAATACCTTAATAATATTTGATTCATTGTTTAACTTTCATCTAAAATAATCTCATTTTATCTTAGTATCCAAACAACCTCCAAATCGAATAATGATAGGCTTATTATCCTTCTATCACCCTTGTACAACTCTATAGTGTTTGAAATTTATATTTTTTTACTATTTCTTAAGTATTTTTTTTAAGATCCTTAATCTTTAAAACTAAATTTAAAAAATATAAAAAAAAATACTAATAGTTACTTACTTAACCAATAAGTAAAAAATCAAAAAATAATAAAAGAGTTGTATGATGATAGGAAGCCTATCATTGATCTTATAAATCACTTATCACAAATAAATATATAAGTTTAAGGCCTCATTTATGTTTATGACTTATTTTAATTTATTTTATCTAATAATTATAATTTTTTTAAAATTTTTATATAAACTAAAATAAATAATTTAATAAATTTCAAATTTCAAATTAAAAATAATATTAAAATTTTTTTTTTAATAATATTTTTTTTTATTTATTTTATCTCAACCCACCAAAAAAACAAAACATTAACTTTTCATAATAATATCATGGTTGACTGTTTTTTGCTTCGGGAATAAGTTTGGCAGAAAAAAGAGTAAAAAAGAAGCAGGGTAATGGGAAGGGAACTAACTTATTTACACGAAGCACGAAAAATACACAGTGAAATAAAATTCTGAGAAAGTTTCATATTCCTTTCACACGTTTGTTCACATGCCAACAGGGCTCGTGCTTGACACTTTAAATTTTAAGGAGCTCATAGTTGGCGCATGTTTACCACTTGCTTAGTCTGCGCGTGATTACCAGCTTTTGATCTAGGACACATCGAACACCGACTGAGAACGAAAAAAAAAAAAAAGGATTTCAATTTGGACCGCTGTTTCTGATTCTGGTCTCGCACGATACCGGCCGATATGGTCGCTTTATGGGGATCCGAGTTTTCTGAAACACAGTGGTCAAAGGGTCCAGAGCTTTGAATACTTACCGGGTTATCAGGTTATGTAACGACCAATTTAAAAAGAAAAAAGAAAAAAAGAATAAGGGCTGTTGGGTACGAAGATCATGTGAAGGGGGTTGCATGCGGTGGGGGGAGGAAAGACTTGTATTATTCTCAGGGTCTGTTGCATGGGTCGTTGTTTTCGGTTTTGGCTAAACCTAGCTATTCACACTATGGATTAATTGGCTTTGTGGGGTTACAGCTTTAAGTGTGTATATATATATATATATATATATGGACTGTCGACATTCGGTCATTGTCCTGTAATGTGTACAACCTAAGACAAATTATATATTGCATGGTCTATGGGGCAAAGGCTACGATATGTACCCAAGCACCTCCTCTTAATATATATTCAGGTTGTATGTATATAGTTCCATATATGCATGTGGGGACACATGATGATCATGTACACGCATGCACCCATAGTTTCCTACCCCTCAACTTTATTCCACTTATTCGAGAGACACTACAAGAAAAAGGATTTGTTGCAGCGACTTTTACTCTATTATAAATAAAATTGCCACAATAAATTAGTTTTTGCAACAAAACAAAATTCGACGCAGCCTTTTAATTTCGATTTCGCGATTTAAATGGTGAGGCGCGCTTACTGACTCATTTGCAGCAAATTTTAACGTTATTGCATCTCTTATTTCGCCGCTAAACTGAAATACATCTTTGCAATTGTACTTATCGTTTTATTCCCCCTCCCCCCAAAAATGTGTAATGCTGTCTCTCGAACTCTCTATCGTGCTCTCTATTCGATCGGTGCCACTCTCTCTTTGGTCCTTAACTACCGTCATGCCGCTGCAGCCCAAGGTCCACGACCGTCTCCATTGCGGTAAGATCTTTACCCTTTTGTTTTCTCTCTTTTCGTCCATTAGGGGACTCAACTTTGCCCTAATTCTCTCTTTTGACATCGGAAGTGAAAATCTTAGGGATCTCTACCTGAACGATCATGAGGGGCAGCTTTCATTGATATTTTTCGTATATGGGAGGCCTCAAGACTCAAATTTCAAAACACACCAAAATAATCTCTGTTTCTCTCGCCTTCAAGGTGGGTCTCTGTTTCTCTCACTCACTCACACACACTCTATCTAGATGTATAAATGATCTCACTCAGTCCCTCTTTTTGTTTGGTGTTCGTTTCAGCTCTCTCCCTCTCTTTTTTCCCTCCACGTACATAGGTAGAAATCTCTCATCCTATAACCCTACCTTTGATTTTACTGGATTTTGTGGTAAGTCATGTACCCATAGCTTCAATCTCTTACTTCGTTTTGTTTTCTCTTGTTTGGCTAGGTTAATTAGTTGTTAGAATTGTTCAAATATCATATTTTGCCACTATTTTAGCTTCTAGATTGTCCTGTTTTGTATTTTTCTTTGCATGTTGTTCATGTTGCCTACTGAATAAACAAATGGACTTATTTTTCTTGTTAATTAATTGGGTATAATAGACAGAATTAATTGGGACTTTTTTGGAGTTGAGTACCTCAGTTAGAAAAATGGTTTTTCCTGTTATAATAAAAGTTATGAAATCGTACTTTGGTCTTGGCCTTAAAATGTGCATCTGATGATTTCAGGTTTTCATTGAGAGTTGAAAGGTCATAGTTTTATATAGTATTTGTATGTTTTTGGTAATCAAATTAATATTGGGTTTTTGGTTCTGATTTCAAATCATTAATTTATCGAATAGATTGACGAATTTGTGAATTTTGCATAGAGAGTAATGGCACAAAAGGAGAGCAATAAATTTTATTTTTGGTAATATAACCATGGCTACTAACATTTTTATAAGATGAATCAATATGGCGGTACTGCTATTTTGGTCAATCACTTAGTTTAAAATGTTAGTACCCATGGTTAGGAAGGACCTCTTTTGGCAGGATAACAATTAACTAGTTGGGTGAAGTTATTGCTAGAGATAGGTCTCAGGCTTGATATACTTAGCATAATTGATGGGGCTGGCCAACTTTACGGTAGAAGTAGCCACTAGGTGTTCTATTGTATACTTCCTGTGTACACGGAATAGTCCTTTTTCATTCACATCAATAATACTTCTCTTACTTCAAAAAAAAAAGGAGGTATAAGAAGACTCTGATGTTTAAAGTGTCTAAAGCCTAGCAAAGTAACAAAGACATTATTCCTTGATGTTTGATGCAATATCTAATGCCCTTTGTGAAGAAAGAATGATATCAGATTTCAAGAAGGTGTAGGCTTCACCCAGACAATGACCTTTATAGAGATCGAGAACAGCACAAGATCCACGTTGATTTATATGAATGGCAATGTGCATACTGTAGGAAAAGGTTTTATATGGAGAAATACCTTGATCGGCATTTTGACAATAGGCACTATGACTTGCTGAATACGATATGTGATTGTATTTTCCATAGCATGGATGGTTATTGCCATGTCATATTTGGACTGCATCTTTTAAAATTTTTCTCAATAATCAGATTCCTCTGAAACTTGGCAAGCGTGGTCTTTCCATTACTTTAACTTGATTGGTGTATTGGTAATTAAATCATGATATACTTGGGTTGAATCTAGAGTCACAACAGGTGCTTGGCAGATGTTTATGGTGCATTATATTGTGACCTTGTGATGGATTCCATGCCTCGCAAAACTAAGTGCAATCCTACTGCTGCTGCAAGGAATTATCATATGTGTGAGGTGGCCTATAAGTGATTTCTTCGGCATTTTTTACTCTACCATTCTTTCTATTCATATTTTAACAATGTTGTGCAGAGCCTTGCTGATAGTTGTTTTCCAGTCAATCAGGGTCCCTCAGCAAGCCATCTTCATGGTAGTTTTTTATTTTACTTCGTCATAATGGCACCTCTGTGATGTTACGACTTTTTTTAATCGAATAATGATATGCTTTTTTATGTTATTGGATTGTAATAGAATTTTTCTTGTAACAATCCTGTGATGCTCACACTTGCACTTGGGGTCAGAAACCCTTCTCTAGAGGGCGCAGGGTAAAGTTCACCATCAGGTTTCACTTGTTTGTTTTCTGTATGTTTGGATAGACTCTACAAGCATACAACAAGTAAGGAATAGATAGTGCTTTAAGTATTGTCTTTAATTTCCAACAAGCCCTTTTTATTAACTAAAAGTATATATGTCATGACTTTGATCAGCAGGCACATTTGGTTGTCTAAAATTTATAATCACAATTGGTTTTGACTTCAATGCCTCCCGTCTTAATACTTTAAGATCATAAACTTAGACTCTGTGATTGTGTTACCATTATGATAAGTTATTTGTCTTATAATGCCTAACTACCTAGCAGTTGAAATGTACATGCATGATACTCATGAGTGTCACATTTTCTATGTTGTTTTT